>JAHZNG010002450.1:0-11410 GCA_027744375.1 Orchesellides sinensis
CAACACAAAACTTCCGCTATCTACTGATCATGTTCCCTTTTATAAACATTGTGCTCTCTTTTGCCATTGAGGTAAATATTTATCAATTATATTCCTTCCTCTATCATTCCTTGAAACCATACAAACGCTAAAGTAATTTCTCCTTTCTTTAGAATGTCATTGCTGGAAGTAAACTTGTAAAACGAATCGGCAAAATGTTCTGCAAACCCGGTCCAAAGAATCAGTACAAGGAGATCCTTTCAGAACTTGTAAACGACAAATCATGGCCTCCACTCAAGTCAAAATAAAAGCCTTTCCATTTTTATACAAGAGTAAATAAACAATAACATTTTGCCAAAAACTATATAATTATGTTATAAGCTAATTTATTGTTATGTAATAAACATTCTAAATGTTTTAATTTGTTATATGCTCTCATGTGAACAATTAAAAAACCTTTATTGTTCTCAAAAACCCTTTAATCATACAAAGCTTAAATTGATTATTTAATCAGAATTTATTTCCAGGAATAAATCATTTGAATCGTAATAACCGTAAATGCGATTTTCTATTTAAAAAATTACATAGCGTCACTTTTCGTTCAACGTTATTCGCGGATGAGTGGTTGGATGATGCTTTTTTGCATGCATTTCACCACAGTAGCGTACTCATCGCCACCTACCAGCCCCATCTTGAACCAAAACAAATACACAAAATGTAACTGCCTCTATGTTTACAACGTACTTTCGTAAAACCATAGAGTATTGCCGGTGCGGTCATTTGAACGTCAGTAGCCCATGCACGCCGAGCTTGAAGTTGTTCACTTGTTCCTTTGCTGAAGTGAGTGTCGGTGTGTCTTGAGCAATTTGGGATAAGTCTTCCCATGTGGATTGGTGAAATTATTTTTTGGGTTTAAATAAAAAAGTTGTGAAAAATTTAATTATTTTTTAGTTAGTTAATTAGGAGTAAATATGGGTAGGTACTCTAGGGAACCGGAAAATGCAGCCAAATCCTGCAAGTCCAAAGGATCTAATCTTCGAGTTCATTTCAAGGTAAGTTTTAATGAAAAATAATTATTTTTCGGAAGGTGGAATGATAGCTTGTTTGTGTAACTTAGATTATATAAAAAGGAGGAATAAGATGATTGGTTTTAAATGAGTGTTGAATAGTTAAACGAGGGTGATTTGTTAAATAAATTATTTTATATTTTTTAATTAGAACACCCGTGAGACGGCTGCAGCTATTAAGCGAATGCCCCTTCGTCGTGCTGTCAGATATTTGAAAAATGTTGTTGAGCATAAGGAGTGTGTTCCATTCCGGAGGTACAACGGTGGAGTTGGAAGATGTGCACAGGTTGGTAAATAAAATTAGTGAAGGCTTTTGTAATTAAGATTTTCTGTTGGTTGTGTTATTAAGTTTATTTGGTTACTTTGTTTTGTGGTAAGTGGTTTGTGATTAGTTGAGAAGCAAGTTGATGAAATGGGTTTATTTTGAGTGGAGGTGATTATTAAGGTGTTTCCCTTTGTTTTTTATTTTAGCTTACATGAGCAGTCCCTGCCATATTGAGGTCATCCTGTCAGAAAAGGAGGAAGTAGTAGCGAAGGCTAAGGAGGAAGAACCCGTTAAAAAGAAGGTTTCCAAGAAGAAGTTGAATCGTCAGAAGCTTATGCAGCGCGGAGAGTAAACTATCGTTAATATGAATAAGTTTCTGTATGATTATCCGGGATGTCTTGTTATGCTCGTTGTGGACTAATAAAACATTCAGGATTTTATATTCACATTAAAGACTTGATTAACCATTCATTTTGTTTTAAATTGTTTTTTTGCATGGGGTTTGGTGAATGCTGTTTAATTTTTGTAAGTATCCTTAGTTCAGCAGATGAATAGCGAATCACACATTTTCGGGACAAATGAATTCAGTGAATTCCCTACTTATTTTGCTGAACCAATACAAAATAACCAAGTTGTAAGGAAAAGGTGGCATACACGTGAATAATAGGATTCCATCTGCTATAATTGTGAGAAAGGAAACCCAGTATTGCCATGCATAATTTACCTCTTAGGTATATGTACAGTGAATCATATGGCAACTCCAGGTCAATTTAAGATAGAAACCTTTCAGGGTACAAAGTCCCTAGCTGGTTAATTTATGATGGAATGCTAATGGGCAGCTGACTTTCTGTTAAAAAGTATGAAAAATTTATTTAAAATACGGTGCAACTTAATAACTCACAAGTCTGTGTACTGTAGTTATAATACTAATATTAATAAACATCAATACTTCTACAAGGCAAATCTTATCATCATTTAGTTATAATAATAAACACAAAGATCTACTCAGCCAAACTTTATTTAATTTATGAAGAGTCTATACAAGGTTTTGTACAACAATTACAATTATGATACAATTATATACAAGAAGTAAGAGGGATTGATGATTGATGTAATAATAATTAGATATAATAGGTATTAACAATAAAGATAGCGCCCAACTGTAGAGCTTAGAATTGAAAACGTAGAAAGTAAGAAACCTAGAAAAAAGGTTTGAGGCAGCTTACACAACTTAGAAAATTTTGAAAGAATAAAATTAAGTTGTTGGAACTTGGAATTAGAGAAACCAAGGATTACTTAGACTAACGCTAGAATATTTTTCCGCACAAAGCACATGGACAGATCTAGCGAAGCTTCCAATCATAGTGTGAGGAAAAGCTCCGCATTCAGAATATGTTAAGTTCATATTCATAAATGTACTCATAATGATAGGCACAGCTGGATCATACGCCATAATGAAATCAGGGGGTCCTTCTGTTGACACCTTTTGGATTATGTCTTCCCTAAGGTTTACTCTTTCAAAACAATTCGGCTGAAGTAATGTCTTAGACTTAACGCTTAGATTTGCATAATGGTGAAGAAAGCGTTCCGGAGCGCAAATATAGTGCTCGTACTGGGCAGTTGGATGATGTAAATATCTGAAAACAAAAATGAAAGCATTTTTACGATATTCAATTAAAAACTTTGATTATTTACTTAGACTTTAAAATTTTAGATGCTTACGTGTACACAGGAACGCTGTAACAGGGCATCAAAAGCCAGATAGCGGGAATTTCAATTTTAAGTTCATCGATGTATCTGTTAATTAACTGTGTCGCAGGTTTGATCCCGTACTGATGGTATACACCAAAAAAGGCTGTTGCAGCAACGTTCAGGAATATAAAGGTCCAATAACAAGTAGTTCTGCGGAAACATCATTAAGTTAAATAATCCATGGTTGTTATCATGCGGTGCTTTAAATTATATCAACGCAGGGGTGAAATTGTGCTTACTTTTGTTGTCTAAGTTTCCTATATTTCCTCTGCCTACGCCATAGGTCTAACTGGTTATCTACAGCATTGAGTACAGAACCTAAAACCATGAAAATCAGGGGCAGCGCAGGTAACAGGAATCGGATCTCTTTGTGATCAATCCAGCTAATAAATGAATACGGGAAATCAAGTTTAAACTTTTCACTAATCCTAAAATGGCTGCTTCATAGGTAGTAACAGTAATGAGTAAATAAATACATAAAATACCTATACACAAAGAGATAAAATGCCAGGTAGATGAACAGCTTTCTCGTCTGACCACGAAAAAAGATCCCGAAAGGTAAAAATATTATCAGAGGACCAATAACACTTGGTAAGGCTGAGTAAAAGTACCAGAGTGCGGGATGAACGCCAAAATCGGCACTACCCTTGTTTACAAAATTGAACATAAAGAATTCCCACCAGCTAATTACAGGTTGCTTGTACATTGACATATCAATCATCCAACCGTAAATTAAGGTGATGAGACTGGAAAAAAAACGGCATCCCTTTAATTTTAAAAACCCTCTTCAGTTACAAAATATATTTTAACTGATTTTATAACCTTACCCCATAAGTACTGAAAATATTTTATGCAACAAATGGAGGTCCCAAAACTTGACCAACAATTCTGGCACAAATGGGATCCAAAATATCGCCACAGTTGGTCGAATCATGAAGTTCACTCCAAGTAATACTGTCAACGCAGAGAATCTATCTGAAAGTTTAGAAACAGTATTCATAAATATTACAGTTTGCCATGATTACTCCACAATCAACAAAAATTAAAATATCCATGTAAGGTTTTATTAAACTTACTGTCCTGCAATAGCCAGAGGCATATGCAGTTCAATGACAACTCGATCTGATTGGTAATCATTCTTGCCCCACAAAATGTTGTGAACCAGTTTATCTCCATTAAAGCAGAAGCTATACGACCCGCATTGAGACCAACTCTTGCATTAGCAACCTTTTTGAAACATATCAGACCGAAGAGAGTAAAGCCCGCTTGTAGAATTTGAGGCGCCCCAATCTATCAACAGAAATTTCAACACATTTTTATACACCAATCATCATTTCTGACAATTATCAAAAGTATGTAGTTAGTAATATAATTAATACCAAATAAAAGGGATAGTTGTCGAGACCAAACACCGCTCCCACTTTGTACATCAATGTGATAATTAAAGGGACGATAAAACTTCGAATGCCTTCCTTCCACTCCCAGGTTAAGTGACCCCTCCGAAAATGAATAAAGTGAGCTACCTCGGTCGACTGCCAACCCTCATCAGGTACAAACTCTGTTGTTTGAGCTATAATTAGGGACACCACCAGCTTAAGGATCAGCTCTCTGTGTCTGTCAAGAAACCTCAACGCCATTTGCTTGTAGCGCTCCATCGTTCCCAAAACCTGCATAAATTCAAAGAAAAAAATTAATTCAGTCAGAGAACCATAGAACATTAACCACAGCACAGCACAACCACACAATTCTCAATTACTCTCTATTAATTATCAAATATCCGTTACAAAAAAAAAGAAATTAAATATCCATTTTATGTACCTTCTCGTCAAGGAATTAATTAATTAATTAATTACCAAATTAACACTTGCAAAATTATAAATATTTGGAACTATTTTCTTTACAAAAATTGCAAAAAAATCTGACTTGAAAATTATTTGAAGAAGAAGTAGTGAACAGCAGCACAGCACAAGCACGAATGAATCACTCTTGTTCTTGCTTGTTGACTTAGGTTAAGTTTGACAGGAGGAGTTTCGTACTCCCCACAGCACCATATGCTGTACCCTCCAGCACAAAGTTTATTGTTGAAGTTTTAAGTGTTAATAACCTGGCTTTTTGCATGATAAAGAAAATATTTGTACTGTAAAATTAATATGTATAGTAAAATTGTTGCAAGGTATAAGGTAATATAATTTTGCACCCTTACTTTGGTAAACCTTGATCGCCTCATGTTTATGTACAATAAGCCAACAGTATTGTTTTAAAATAAATTTGAAATGGTATTCGTTTCGATCACACTTAAAATAGCTTACCGGACAGCTTTTGTGTTACACTAAAAAATACAAACACAAAAGACATATATTCATTCAATGTTAAATAAATGTTAAATAAATAGCTTTAAAAACTCACGATAAGAGTAGTTGTGCTGAGGGGCTGACCCCCTATCATACAGACTAGGCCCTTTCAGCCAAACACACAATTTTGCCCCTCAATTAAACAAAGTCCATCACACAAACTTTGTAGCCCCTCCAGCACACAAATTCACACACACAGATTCGATCACACGAATTAACCCCTGCATCACACTATCTTTGTTGCCACATATTTTAACCCCGCCAGCACACAAATTCAATCACACAAATTCGTTCACACGAATTAACCCCTGCATCACACAATCTTTGTTGCCACATATTGTAACCCCTTCGTCACACAATTTTTCATTAAAACACAAATTAGCCCTCCATCACACAATTTATGATTAACGCACAAATTAGCCCCTTTACCACACAATTTATCATTAACACACATATTAGCCCCTCCATTATACGATTTATCATTTACATACAAATTAGCCGCTCCATCGCCTAATTTATCGTAACACAAATCAGCCCCTTTATCAAACAATATTCCTAAACCTAACGGCATGTTCACCAAACACTACACAATATTATCTTTTCATCGGGATTTTCCTTTCGTTATCAACTCCATATAAATTTTTGAAAAAACTATCTTTACAATCCTATCTAACAGGTTAGACCCAAGGTTCCCAATCACTAAATCGAGCATATCTCATAAACTACATAACGTATGAAGTCGCAGTTTTCACTACAAGGTTCCTATCGTCCTTCTGCGTGCATTTCAAAAAATTATTCAAAACATTCGAAAAAAAGTTTTTCCGTCGGGGTCACCATTTTTGCATAAAATTACGAACATGTGTTAAACAACATCTTCATTTACATTTTTTCTACTTTGAGTCTCTAACACTCATTAAAATGGCTTCAAATCGACAAAAAAGGCAATTTTTGGTTTATTCAAATTCAGCGCTATCTATTTCAAAACGACTTCCAAAAATGTCTAGAGGACATATTGTGTAGGCTTTATGCAAATTTTAGTGGAAATCGGTTGGTAAATGAGCGAGAAATTTTCGAAACGGATTTTAGATTTCATGACTCATTTACGGATACGGTATCAAATTACCCCAAAAACTAAAAGTGCAAAGTTGCTTACTTTTAAGAGTTCTTTCGATGTACGGTGCCAGTTTTTTTATTTAAAAAAGTAAGGACCCTACGAAAGTCGAAAGGATATGCAGATATTCACCTGAAATCGGTTGGTAAATGAGCGAGAAATTTTCGAAACGGATTTTAGATTTCATGACTCATTTACGGATACGGTATCAAATTACCCCAAAAACTAAAAGTGCAAAGTTGCTTACTTTTAAGATTTCTTTCGATGTACGGTGCCAGTTTTTTTATTTAAAAAAGTAAGGATCCTACGAAAGTCGAAAGGATATGCAGAAATTCACCTGCCTATGCAGTATAAGTTAAGGGTATGAATGAAATGTTTAGGAAGATTGTGTGTTGAAGGAGTTAATTAGTGTATTAATGATAAATTGTGTGATGAAGGGGCTAATTTGTGTGATGGTGGGGCAAAATTGTGTGTTAAGCTGAAGGGGTCCACCCTGCTAAGGGGAACGTTTGCATTCCAGCCTTGCCTCTGCTTTATGCTCAGGGGATAACATGAAGTGCTGCAGAGAAAGATAGTATAGATACTTTCCTCGTGTCCTTGTTTACCGACACTGGTTCCCGCGCGCAAATTCAAAATACATCTACTCAATGACATAAAGTGATACCAGCTGATTTCCTCTCTACACCAGCTGATACCAGCCTTAAGCACCATGCGAATTGTAGTTTGTTTTTCAACCTAAAACCAAATATTAATTGTTTAAAAATAGTGTAATTTAGCACATCTTTTTAGGATGTGACATAATTGATTAATTACAGCTTAAATTGTAATATTTGAAAATTTAAAAAATGAGTGGATTTCGCCAAAAGTTTGGGATGGTGACACGGAACTTAAATTGGTATCCGAAACACATGAATACAGGTAGTTAATTTATTTAATTGTGGGACATTTAAAGTGTATTCACGATAAACCTAACCTAACCCTATATAATGGATAAATACACTTTGCCATAGATTCAACGTGACATAGACTCTGACCGGTATTTTAATTGTGTTTGCCATTTGTACTTGTCTGGATTAATTGTAAGTTATTGATAAATGTTTCGTTTTGTTTTCAGGCTTGAAGCAAATGCAAGCCAAGTTGCGTTCTGTAGATTGTATTTTGGAACTTCATGATGCAAGAGTACCCCTTTCTGGACGGAATCCTAATTTTTCTCACTTGATGGTTGGAGAGAAACCACTAATAGTTGTTTTAAACAAGGTAGATTTGATTAGTGGTGAGGACAAAAGGAGAATACGAGAGATTTATGAGAAGACTGTGACCAAAAATCTGATTTTTACCAACTGTAAGAATGACCAAGATTCGGGAATTAAAAAGGTAAAAGTGGAGATTGAAAATGATAAGTGTTCTGTAAGTTAACTGAAGGTGTTTTGTCTGGATATCTGTTAATAGGTCCTACCAATGGTGCGCGACCTAATCGAAAATTCAAACCGATATCATCGCACTGGCCTGGGGGAATACAATGCCATGATTATTGGAATCCCTAATGTAGGAAAGTCGTCGTTCATTAACATTGTACGAGCCAAAAATTTGAAGAAAGGTGTGATGTGTGGTTTAATTGTGTTTTACGCGATTTTGGATGAATGATGTGGTTGCAGTTGTGCTCTTTCTTTTCATTTATGAACAGCCAGAGCCTTGAAAGTTGCCCCGTCCGCAGGTGTGACCAAAACGGTTCATATGAAAGTAAAGATATCCGATAAACCTCTTGTATATTTATATGACACTCCTGGCATCTTGACGCCCCGTGTAGCGGATCCAATAACGGGTTTAAAACTAGCAGTCTGTGGTGAGAGTTTCTTATTTATAGGACTAAAATTTCATGTAATACAGTTTGCATGATAAATAATTAATTTTGTAAAAAACAATACATTCTTTTTCTGTATTTCAGGGAGTTTTCCAGATCATGACGTGGGAGAGATGCTCATTGCAGACTATATTTTATTTCTAATGAATAAGCGAGAAAACTTTAGGTACGTTCAGCTATTAGGATTAGAAGAACCTAGTGATTGCATCACGACAGTTTTAACCAAAGCTGCTTTGCACATGAATCATATGACCCAGCTTAAGTCTACAATTGGAGGTAATGCAATGAAAACTTATTATTTATTCATGCCCATGAAAAATAACCGAAGGATAGAGCTTTTTGTTAGTTGTTAATCTTTTTGACTGTACTCATTTGTCATTTTCAGCTGGCTACGTAAATAAGCCAGATTTCAACTTAATGGCTAAGATGTTCATCGATAAATTTCGAAAAGCTGAGTTTGGGAAAATGGTAATTGATGATCTGGACAAATTCACTGAATTTGAACCTTGTACAGATGAATTCGACCTGAAAGAAAATGAAGTTTTTGAGAGGAGTAATCACAAATCTTAGATATACAAATGAAGGAATTTTTATACCCTGTAATTGTAAGCTAGTTCGTTTGAGGTACATTTATTGTAGAGTCTGCCAGATACAAATTCACTGATATCTGATACAATAAATTGAAATATCTTCACGGTTCACTTGTGCAAACCTGCATAGTTACAAATCAATGATTTATGATCAGTCTGGATGAAAACCGTAATTTTTATTGCATGAATTAAAGAACTGGATAGAGAATACATCGCGATTTTTTCTTGGCTTTAAATAGCCAGCTTTATTTATATCCTAAAAACTACAGTATATAGCAATTATAATTTTTTGAGATTTTTTACGATTTCGTCAATTATTCTTGTCTAATCTTCAAATTACATAGCTAATACACACGCTAATACGTTTACATGAAAACCACGTACCATACATCTTATAGTTAGGTCTAACAATATAACCTCCAGTCTAAAATCTAAAACATTTTTCTTATGCGTCCGTTTTTAATAGTATCGAATTAATTCTATGTACACTTATTGTATATATCCTATCCAATGTAATACTTTAATTTTTATTTTACTCCTGGTAAATGTAGGTAAAAGTTTAGTTTTCATTGTGGTGGTACTATTTTACGTATGTACCCCTGTTCTTTCTGCAAACCGTTTTTACTTTCACACTATCTCCCATATGTACCGCTTTTCTTTATTCGGCAAGACGCAAGTACTGCACATCTAAACCGTCTGTAATAGTTCGTAATTTCACAATATATTTGAATTAACATGTATGGTTGACCGTTAACTTAATTCAACCTTTATGATACTAGCAGTTTGTCAGACCGTGTTACCATAAGCTTAGTTAGGGTTCCATACACTTATAATTTATACAAGTAAATAAGCTTTTCTTGTAACAAAGGCCAATCTTCCGAGACCGAGCGGTTTTTCTACTTCAAACATGCTATAAAGGTTTCAGCGATAATCTATTTGTAGTCCAAGGTTTTTTTTACTTTAGCAGGTAAAAGTCAGCGTTCAAAAACAGAATATATTAGTGCATCATGATCCTGATTACGGGTCTTAAAGCTTTAAAAGTTAATCATCGCAAAACTGAGGTTAGAATGCATACATCAAACTAAACCCTCTGTAGTTTTGCGAAACGTTTGTGTTTCGATAGACAATTTTTTCAGGACAGCTTTATATCTAACGTTTAAAATTGCCTTGTTCTTATATATAGTTGTAAAGTTGTGTAGAAAATTCATAATTTATAACATTTTTAAAAGGAAAATTCCCTTGCACGAGGTGATTTATACTAAAAACTGATTCGCGATCTCAGTATACTTTACATAATATATTCACATTTCCAAATCCAGAGAGAGGGATACAGTCACTTGTCACTTATTTAGTTTCTTCCAGGAACGGAAACACGGCATCCACCATACTGGCGTTCACGTCGTCTTCCTTGTTTGCGTCTTCGCCTCCGTCCTGGTCCAGTAGCAGTGCCATTCCGTTCGGCACCTCCACCTAACTTTCCACCGGCTGCGGTAACAGACATGGGAAGCGGGTTGGTGCAGTCCATACTTCTAAATGTTCGCACAGCGTTCTTTAACACCTACAGATTTATAAAAAAATATATTGAAAATCATTCCGTAAACAATTCATTCAACACACAAGCATATTCAAATGTGCAAAGGGGGAAAACTGCACATTTGTATAATCATGTTTTGATCGACTTACCTTGTCTTTGCCGTTCCATTGCATTGCGAAGGTAACAACATACTCATCTCCTTTCTTAACCCCCATCACAATGTATGGAAACCCTGGCCTTAGCTTTGTTGCACAGCAGTCGTCCTTGTCATCTAGACTAAGGGTGCGGAGCTCTCTGCCCCGACGAGTTCCTTCCCTTGGCTTGAACCATCGCTCTTTTCGAAATTCAACTAGGGCCCCTTTTGATCTTTTGTATTTAGCACGGAAAACTTGATTTTTAAAGAATAAAATAGCAGTTAATTAATAAATATATATTTAGTCTAGCAGCATTTTATTTTATGGGTTTTTATACAGTTATATGGGTATAAGTACAGCATTTTTATTAGCTTACCAAAGTCAGCTCGACAAAAGTTGTCAACTATGTTTTCACAAGTGTGGGCTTGGTTGCATGAGGGGCATTCTAGCTCTGGATCTGAAATGGTAATTGTAATTTATGATCATAATCAACAATGACATTCATAACAGAGATCCTTCACTATTAGGACTAGTTTACACAAGATTTTTATGATCATGCTAATATACATACCAGCGCCATCAGATTTATTAGCAGCTCCTGGTCGTATACAAAGGTCATGGTCCTCTGGAAATTGATCACATTTCAGCATGCTTGGCCAAGGGTAATTGTATGCTAGCATGCGTGGCTCACATTTAGCTTGTACACCCTATGATGGTTATTTAAAAAATTATATTGATAATCATAAAGTACAAGTGATAATTGGAT
>JAHZNG010002451.1:0-10871 GCA_027744375.1 Orchesellides sinensis
CCGAATTCATCACAGCAAACCACCGAGAGCTTGGATCGCTTGAGTCAGCTACGTACAAACAATATATAGCAACTGTCACATGGTGATACCTGTATCATGGAAAATATAATAGAATCAGCGTGTGTTTCTTGGTATTTGTTAGTATCTATGAATAATTAGATAATTCTACATAAAAAGTTTGTATCTGCTTACCAATGCAGAAATATCACTGGTTTTTTAGATAAAACAAGAAAAATGGTATCTCCAAAGTCCAATATCTTGCTAAAGCAGAAAAGAACTCCCCAGAAGCTTGTTGCGAGGTTGTGATTTTTGCTGAAAATTAATGTATATGAATTAAATACTTTAATTGCATTAAACTATATGAGCCACAAAATATTTCATAGAATGATGCTTGGTCCGCTTACAAATGACAAAAAGAACTGTAAAATCCTTCTTTGTTACATTCCTGATATAATTCAGGGACCATTCGGATGAATACCGCAAACGACAGGATTGTCAATAAGAAGTTCCATGTCACTAAATATTTTCTTAAGTGATAGGGTTTCCTATTTGCCATCCATTTCTGTCCAAAATGTATTAAACTAACATATACAGCTGAAGTGTAGACAATAAAGCTCCAATTGTTTTTCAGCCAGTTTCGCCACCCCATGTGGTCGTATTTTTCAAAGTCGTACACTTGCAGATAATCAGGATTATCTGTAATACTAAAGTTCAGCTCCATTATGAAGTTTACTAACGGTCAGTATTCCCTAGAATTATAACAATGTTGTTTTAGGGGACGGATTGATTAACAGATTTACAGTTTGGAGTTCGAATGTAATATGCCTATAGAGTTGGAATTGAAAGTTATTGGGCCACTCTTGAAAACAAAGGGAATTTCTGGAGCAGATGATGTTCTTCCAAGTTTTCAAGTCTAACTGCTGAAACGATGAATGCCACTCTGTACCCAATAGTCAAATTTAATACCATGAATAAAGCTTCCAGCCGAGCACACAGGTATCCAGATCCTTATCCCTAATAATCCTATCACACACAGTTGGTAGTGCATATCGATATCATATAGGGATAAAAATCATATATATGCATTCATACAATTAATTTTCTCTGGTATTCCCGTATCATTTTTTTGGTTTTGATATGAATTTAAGCCGCACTGCTTCTAGAAGTAAATCCTCTTATGCGCATAAACTTGCAAGTTTAAATAATAGAGGTTTTATAACATGATATATGATGACTAAAAAACTGCTTTGAAAATCTGTGGAAACGGATGTATTGCTAAATTGTAATGCATTAAGAAACATGATAACCCTTGTGGAGCTGAAGGAGTTAAATTTATTGATCATGCAACATACACCAATGCTTCTCACCATCAAAAGAAAATCCAACTCTTTATTCTGATGGGAACCCTTCATCCAGCTTTATATAATTGCTTCAAATTGATGGATAGCGACATAAGCTTTCCGAACTGGATTTAAATAAACTCACCATATCCACACGCATTATCTACGTATGTAAATGTATGTATATCTTGACTTTCTTAAAAAGATTTAAAAAACATACGTAGGGGTAACTNCTTTCCGAACTGGATTTAAATAAACTCACCATATCCACACGCATTATCTACGTATGTAAATGTATGTATATCTTGACTTTCTTAAAAAGATTTAAAAAACATACGTAGGGGTAACTGTGTACATTTTTTATGGAATTTTTTTAGGATATTCTGTTATACCAACTAAATATATGCTCCGCTGTGAAGTTCACCAAAGGTCACTAGAAATCGTATATTATTTCATGTTATGCAACAACAACTGTTGTTTTAGGGGACGAATTAATTTAAAACTTTGTGCTTCCGAGTTTATTCAATGTACTGGTGACTGGATGACTCTTAAACAAACTTGCAGTAGTAAGTATATACGTAATATCATCATCAATCAGGGTTAAAAATTCGCTTATTTGATTGGCCATGGTCAGGTTACTGTGTAACAACGGTACTGTCTCTGGAGTCGGGCAATTAACATTAATTAAAAATCATAAATGCCTAGGACAGCAGTTTAAAAAGATTGGTCCGGATTAAGTATAAAGCCTAATAAAGCATTTCTAGTCAACATATTTTTATTTGTGATTTGTTTTTCGGAATGTCAACAGATCCTATTCAAGAATCCTTTTTTTTCAAGGTTGGCAAATTAAATAGGAAGATATGCATACATTCTCGCACTGTAATTTAAAATGCAAGGTTCAATTAAGGCTGTGTATTATTTTATTTTATGTTTTCAATATTTATCCATTTAACCCCACTCATTAGAATTTAGTTGCACACTAACTGAATTGTTTTGCTATATTTCTAGGACTTGTTCCATAAACTTCGTGCAGTATACGAATAGTATAATTTTGTTTTCAACAGTGAAGAAACATGAAAGCATTATTAGTTTTTAAAATCTTCTGTGCAAAACTTCCCACATGCAAAACACGCATTCCAAATTGCAGTTAGGGTTTCTGCATTTGTTTACCTCCCACGAATGATAAGATTACGAAAACTGTACACGAGCAAGTTAAAACTCATATATAAACCACTTAAAACGTTAAAAATATATGCAAACAATAAAAACATAGTTTCGTGGCAGGTTAGAGGTGGATAATTTATTATTGCATTTCAGATAAACAAAAAGCTTTACATCATATGGAAATTATTGATGGTTACGTCAAAAACAGAAAAATACAAGAACTGAACGCGTGGCTGGAGAATAGTACTTTATTATCATTGTTGTTTGAAAGCAGCAGTAGTACAAAACTTCTCACGTCACTTCATTCCTGATGTAATCCATAGCTCATCCTTTACTGCTGCCAACTGAGATTTCCTACAAGCGCAACCCCTTTTAGTTGACTTCACTGGCATCTGGATAATTGATCAAAATACGGCACGGTTCGTTGCCTGCGAATCTGAGAACCAGAGTGTAAAACAGTTAGTATAGAATTTGTTCTAATTATTTACGGAAAAAAGCAACCATGCTTACCAAGATAGGACATATAAGCATTTACGTAAGTTAATAACTGAGGCAGTACCCAAAATATAACAAAACCCTTACTATGGCTTTCGATCTTCACAAAATGAATATTCCCCAAGGTCAGCTCTGTCCAGGTACTCTTGCACTTGTAATTCCAGGCTACTTACTATAATTTCTCGTCTTTTCTTGTACAAAATGCTGTCAAAATTTTGCACTTGTATACTTTATAATGCCTACAAATTGACCATATAAGCGTTGTCAACTACAAAGCACAAAAGTATCGAGTCAAACACTTAGGTGATGTTAACAAAAATAGGCATGGTAGGATTATCAGAGCTAATAATTCCAAAAGCATGATAATCAGTCCTTGTGCCGTTGCTTTTACAGCGTTTGTAACTGCTTTTCCAAAATCAGATATTCCTGAGCTGACAGTTTGCAGTTCTCCAGCTGGATTGCTGTCAGAACGCACTTTTTCAGTTTCTACGTAAGACGACATATTGGTATATAGGAAAATTATACTAAAGAGTACGTTTAAAAAGTTTTAACCAATAAAAACTCCGTGAAAAACTGTATTTTAAAAATTCGAAAACGGAAAGCCGAAATTTCCAATGAAGGACTACGGCTACACAGCTAAAAGTTTCAGCAAAAGCTGACAAGCTAACTAACTACAAGCAACTACCCACCCTTTACTCCTACCAGCCTCTTAAGAAGATGTAGCTTCTTAAAAACGTCTTCAGCATTATATCATCATCAATAGGCATTCTTTGTTCGCTTCGATGAACAGTTATCATATAAATGTATTTGCAGTTCCTGTTAGTCCAGCGGAGCAAAAGTTTGATACATATATTTTTGTACTTGCAAACACCCTTTCTGTTCTTTTGTTGAGTAAACGAGCTGTAAGAACTATTGTTCATCAGAGCTATGGATGTGCGAAAACAATTTCGTTCCGTGTTTGGTCTTGCATGTGATGAGTATGATAATCACTTCCGTAAGTGGACAGGTGAGCACACAAATTATGTTATTGTTCGGTCGTATAGCCTTATATTACGCTTCTGTCTGAAAATTGCACTACTGTTATGCATGATAGCGTTCACGTAGACATACCTAGTACAGGCGTAAGTGTGGAGGTATGTAAGCACTTTATCCGTTTTTGTCCATAGTCTGATATTCCTTAAGCAACTTTCCTGTAATAGTTTTTGGCTTGAGGTAAGGCTGAAACTTCTCGAATGCTTTTTTATTGCTTGTTGTTATAAGAAGATAAGTTAAATTCTTACAAGTAACCAAGTGTATATTTATATTGGTCTACTAATGAAGGTGTACACAAACTGAATATCTTGTAGTATTTTTTAATACAGATGGAGGGCATGTGCCGAGTTATGCACATGAACTTGATTATTACACTACATAAGCTGAGTGGGAGAAGTTGACCTTCCTATGGTCTTTCCTTGTTTTCAGAATATAACTAGTAATATAATAACAACACAGCTTATGTCCTGGTTGGCGACACGATTTTACTACAATGCTATGGACGCAATGTTACAAATCCTATACTAACATTCTATATGCCCAATTCAATTGTTTAGAGTTTGATTGAGGGATCAATCCACCCAAAAATACGTATTGCCATTCCTTCGTTAGAATGCGTAGACAAAAAAAGTTGGAAGAAAACGTGTTTTTATCAAAGAACCTACTTCATACTGGTTTTTTGTCTTGACTAAAAACCTATGCTATGCATATCAGTCACCTTTGACGACATTTGGATTTGCAGGCCAACTATATCTTTGATGTTCGTCATCATCAAGTTATCAGCATGTTCTTTTATCCTGCAATAGTCTTTGCAAGTTAAGAAATTGCAATGATACGTAAGCATACTATATGTACCTTGCATGAAAACGTAAAAAATATGAATAACGTGTAAATATATTAAGCAGTAATTTTACATTTCAAAGTCTTATATATACTGATTTTAACTATGACATGCTTTTTAACTAAACATATTTGTGCATGAAATATTATGAGTTTACGATTAATGACTTTAGAACTACCTCAAAATACCCATAAATCGATAAAAATAAATTTATATTGGCATAAAAAATATTTTCCTGATTATTGAAGTTATTCGGGTAAATGGAATTGAGATCATTTTTAACGGATTACATGGTACAAGGTTTTAAATTATACATTGACAAACGTATGCATGTTCGTGTTTCTATATTATGTACAGTAGATATTTAATTCATTGCCCTTCGTTGGTGTCAAGTTTAAGGTTGTTGGGGCTCTTGGATGGAAACTTAATTAATCTTATCATGCTAAATGTGCAAAAAAATTCCTAACAGTACATGTCTGCGTTGGCTATTACAGATCTACAAGTAAATTGGTATTCATGTAACCTAATGCATTTCATGATATATAACTGATAACTCATACACGTATGTCTTTGATCTCGAAATTTGAATTTACATGGAGCAATGCTGTGAGAGATTTTACGTAATACCCCATAGTTCAGGCATAGTTTGCAGTGCAATCGTGGTAATACCAGAAGAATCACAGTTTGGGCTTAACCCCATTAAGCTTGTTAAAATGCAATAAATATATCCTTGAAAATTTGCTTTAATAAATTCAGCAGAATCAACTCTGTTGATAAATATAGCCATATTACGTAGGTATATATTAGGTCAAGATAAATGAACTCAAGCTATACGTATGTAGAAGATTTTATTATGATAACTCGGGTCGCGATTATTTCGATTGCTTCATCATGACTTTTTTACAGAGTCAGACACTAAAACGATGATAAATGATTCACGAATCCATTTTGTCTTACCCCGAATTGCTTGCAATCTTAGAGAGAACATCCTCAAAGAAAAACAGCGTCTGATGGTGAAAAGTTGAGTTTGACGGTAAAACTTAGACAAGAAAGCATTGCAAAAATGAATGTCAAATTACGGGCATTGCTAATAATTTTGAAGTACCTCAAATTTTTCCTATTTTGTTCATTCCTGGCCATATTGTTCAAATTGTTTTTGGCAATAATGAAAACAATTAAGAAAGGAAGTGCTAAGAGCGTGAAGTTTCTAGTACAAAGCTTAATGTGTTCCGGTAGTGGTGGATCATGTTCCAACTATGGTCTTCGCTTGGAGGATGAGGAGTCGTTTACAACACAGGAAATATACTACCAGGATGACAGCCAACAAGGTGAATTCTACATGGATGGGAATGTGGAGGATAATGGTGAGCTACAAGAGCACAAGCTTTCTCCACATGTGAAAGACCCACAATGCTGTAACATTCCCAATCATTCGGAGGAAACTGGAAGAGCCTTCAGATGCCGGAGTCACAAGGGACAGTCGGATTTTCGGAAGCTGTCTCTGTCAGGCGCACTGGAACACGACGATGAACAGCAGCAGCAATACAAGCAACCTCATTCTTTCGAGACTACTACTAATACTCTACTACTGTAATATCAGTAGGAAATCCAGACATGTACAGGAGAATAGTAACAATATATAAAAAAAGATAAACTAGTCAGATTACTAACAATAAATAGATTCAAAAGTGCAAAGAAAGGCGGTCAGTATGGACAGCCGTCCTTCTATAGTAATAGTGAGCTGATCGAATAAGAATGCTAATGAAGATGTGCTTCCTTAACCGCCGTCAACAGCAGTAAAAATGGGATTAACTTGTTGGACTCGAAAGTTTCGAATTTATCCGTTACAATCATCCTCTCTGGCGCTACCTTGGTCAGCAGTGAATCGTGGTAGTAATCACAGTGCTTCCCATCGCGAATTCTATCCAATTCTCCTCAAGCTAGATTCTTCCCATTTTTTCAATTACCTTCGTATTTTTGCGCTTAGTTCTTACACAAAATAATGTACTAATGTGCTATTACTCAGTTTACAATAATGTCTACCAAGCCGTTTGTAATTAACTTCCCTTTGTGCTAGTACTGATTTTTCTGAAATAAATAAATACTCTCTTGTACACTATGGTCCACCCCTGCTGTGAGTACCCCTTGCAAAGTTGTGTGTCTTACTTGGCACTTTATGATCTTGTAAGTCTACCACATATTTTTGACACCTTTTTTCCATCTTAATTCGATATTGAATGCATATTATAACATTTATACCATGTATTGAATACAAAGTAGAGCGTATTTGTGGCTTACTCTAGATAAGACAACATGTGACACATTTACCGTAGTGTACTATTTTACACTTCGGAGTGCACAATAAAATATTACGTTGTAACCCAAGTTTCTAAAGTTGACACCTATTTTTCCATTTTGATCATTGCACCATTTAGATTTGGTCATTTATCCGTACCATTTATCATTTGAATGAACTCCTCACTACCTTTGATGCCTGGGTTGCGGCTGGACGCATACCAGAATATGGTAATATTTACTTACTATCCATGTATCTTATATTTGCTACAATTGCATATTAATACTACAATACAACTCATAATATGCAAAAAACCGTTTCCAAAATTCGTTTTTCCATCGTATTAGTTTCTCCATTCTCCAGACATGTGTATGCAACTGCGAATTCACCCTTTTCCATATTATTATCTTTTTATAGGTCCTATTAGCTCAAGTTTTGATGGCTTTTTTGTGATTGTGTACGTCACCTACTTTGGCCTCTCTATTTGTATGATTGTGGGAGCACATACGGTAACAAATCCATCACGTACTTTTGATAACCTTACAATATTATACTATGTATGTGCTTTATTGCAAGTCGTAAAACGTTAGAACACAAAAATTAGATTGTAACCAGCACTTCCAGTTTATTTTCCTTTCTGCTGTAGATTATATCATTGTATATTAAGAATATAAATGCCTTAAGTAGATATAGTGCCTTAGATAAAGATCAACAGTAAAAAAGCTAAATGATACAAATTACAAAGTCAACATTCACATGATTGTTTCCTTTATATTTACAGCAAAGCTCCAAAAAATTGTCCATATGGGTGTTACTCGCTTCCATTGTTATAATACTCCAACTCTCTGTGTTCCAAGTATCTCTAATAGTCGGGCATTTTTCAGAATGGAATCTGGAATTTCCCCCAAAAACATTTTATACGGAATACGATCCCGAATTAAGAATTCTAAAGATACCTACCCAAGGTGTGTGCTGCCTTGGTTGCTTCTATACAGTATATGAAATATGGGTTGTCAAATTGTTCATTGAGGAGCTAGATAGTGATTCCACTTACAACAGCGAGTCGGATGATCCCCTTCATCATAGCTATCACCATCATAGGCATGTCTAGCCATTACTTACTCGTTATATTACACTATCCAGTTACAAGTACCGACCTAATTAAAGTTTTTCTAGAGCCTAAATAAATAATTTATCACTAATATCATTCGTTAAATTATTTGAAATTTAAAAGCAATTCAGAATGGTTAGTTGTTTAATTAACATCAATTTAAAATAATGAATATAGGTACACTGAAGCCAGAAAAGAACGACTTAATAATGGTAGTTATATAAGAAATTAGTTGCTAATCAGGGGCAGGGATATATGATCATGTAAGCAAAAATAGATCAATTGTGCAATTTGGGTTGGGTGCTTTATGTTGCAAATAATAATCTTTTCATGATTAAACTAGCAAGTTGTTATGAGTCATGATTAGGGTAGTACAGTTCTTACATGTTTTTGTTTAATTAAATACAGCATTGTAGTTATCTAGTGTAAACAGTAGCCCATATCTGCAGTACAAACTCCTAGATTCTTGTAGTTTTGGAGTCCTTTCGACTGAAGTAGGGTCGTTTAACGAAACAATGCAAAAATATAGAATATTAAAAACAGTTTTCCCCACAGCGAAAATGTAAAATAACTCGTGCCATGAAGTAAACATACTATTTAGCATTTTAATCTCTGGAAATAAGGCACGCTACGCCCCAGAGAGCACAAGCATAGTTATAATGGAGATTCTGTAGCGATGGGATTTCTAGTAAATTATCGTAGCACGCCAATTAATTGTAGAGACTACTATTTACTACTGACTAGTAAGTTACAATAAAACAACGAGAGAATTATGCATGACAAGAAGTAATTGCTCACTCTTTCATCTTGTAATTTTTGACGTGGAAATTATTTTGAGGAAATTCCCGTTTAATGCCTAAATTCTTTGAAGTAAAGTATTTTGATCCATGTAAATACTAAAGAAATTTTAATTACACAGAACAGGTGATACGTAGGTATATCTATTAATATATTCTTACAATAACAACACAAAAGCTGAATGTAACAGAATTCCAGATTACATATACAATACATTACTCTGCAAAGTTACATTTTAAAAGTTGTCTAAAACGGACTACTGAATTCCACGTTATGCAAACTAGACGGGTTACCCTTGCGATGCCATACCGCATAATTTTAACGTAATTATTATTCTAGTGTGAGATAAGAAGATAAATTTATCATGTACTAACAAATTTTAAATATGAAAATCAGCGTGCGTATAAAACCTCAGTTAGAGTAATTACAGATGAGAAAAAATATTATCAGGTCGTTATAAAATCTTATTTATCTGAAAACGTGGAAATTCAAATTCTTTCATGTAGAATTATGTATTGTTGGTTGTTAATTAAGATATATCTAAACTAATATGAAAATGAAATGTGTATAGTAAAACGCAGAATCCAATGTGCTAAAATGTTAGGACTGTTACTGTTTTGAAGATATTATATATGCAGTCATATTGTTGTTGATGATTATGGAACTAAAAGGGTTGAAAATTATACGGTTGCAATAAAGAAATAAATATTCTTAGATTTTGATAAGAAATCAAACCAATATTGTCTATTTGCATTCCCTTTCCCTTATTGTTAGAAACATAGTTTTTATTACAACTTTTTTAAAATTCTTAAATTTCGAAAAGTCTGAACTATTTTAATTTGCGTTATGAATTATACGGGATTTCCGTGCACTCAAAAATGCGCTAATAACTCAGTTTAGAGGTCCGGTATGGATATGGTACTCTCCGCGTGCGCTAAAAAATCGGATTCAATGCATCAATTAAAAAATAAATATCAGCGATACAATTTGTGCTTAACCTTGTCAGTAGAAAGACGATTTGTTTTGTGCACCTGGTAGGACAGTTTAGGCCTAGAGTGACTCTTTTGAAACCGAAGCAAGGAAGCATGCAGTTAGAGCATTGACAGGTATTTCCAGAACATGGACATGCATTGCATGAATTAGTTTCTGAACAAAGATTCCACAACTTCCAGGAGAAAGAGTGACTGCATACTACAGAGAAATATAATGACTCATGTGATAATTAGCGTTTTGATCCTGAATTATTTCTGAACAGTAAACTTTCAAAAAAAAACAAATATTTTAAGAAATTACCATTGAACCCAGTATCTCCAACTTCTCCACAACCTAACAGAATAAAAAAAGTATTTTTATTTTGGTAACAAAATATGCCTCTCGCAAAGTGATACGTACATCATGAGCTAATTTTTACAACTTTAACAAACCTGGCTGTGCAGCACCGCCATTAACATATACGTTAATATGACCCTTTTCTTTATCAGAATCGCCGAGTTTTCCTATTCCTCTATTGGTATGGTAAATATCAACAAACGCAGCGTCATTTTTATCAAGTCTCTTACCTGACTTACGCCCAGAAAACCTAAAATGGCAAACACATCGACAATTGCAAAAAGCTTTTGAAAAATCCTGCTAAATGCTTTAAATTTTCAAATTAAACACTTGCATTGGTCCAGCCGGGTCTAAACCTGATATACATACGTCCAATTAAACCACTAGAACTTTTAATAACCGATTCTCCAACTTCTCCGGCGACTGTCAATTAGTAAGTATTGTTCAAGAACAAAATGTTTCCCA
>JAHZNG010002452.1:0-17821 GCA_027744375.1 Orchesellides sinensis
ATGCTGGCATTTGCAGAAAGGGATGTTTTTCCAGGTTTTGGTTTTACTGCGTTTTGTCTGTGCTTGGAGGAGGTTGGGGTGGGTTTTTTAAGGGAGGTGACCCCTGCGAGAAAGGGCGATGCTTTCAAATATGCTTCTTTCTGAGCTGAGGAGGAGGAAGTTGATTTTGACATGAAGCTATCATTTGTTCGAGATGAGTCTAAGTCAGCTCCGCTATTTTGTGGCTTGACAAATTGACGAGCTTTTTGCTTTAATGGCGCGCCCCCACCACTTGAGTCTTTTTGCGTTGACGGGGTTTTTTTCAAAGAAATTTTAGTTTTTTGTCGTGGCGATGCAGCTCCAGTGTCCCAAGCTGAATACATTTCAGTAAGTTAGCTGTACTAGACAATATGAGCTCAATATCAAGAAAACGGAAGGACAATACACAAGCCTTTGGAAATTGGTTTGAAACTTCCAAATGGTGAACTAAAAGCAGTAGTGAAACACCTAGAACCTTTAAAATCCCTTTTAACAATGACCTTGACGACATTTTAAAGATCTAAGAAGCATGTCATTTCGATTGAAGGTTGAAAATCACACCGATCTGCGGTCAATTAGGTCAATTTCCATGTCTTGTAGAAATCTTTTTCTGTTTTTATTATTACATTTATAGTTTACAATTTAATAGCAATCCATTAAGAGTACTAACATCAACGCAGCTTTTGTTGTTTTCGTTGAAAGTACCTGAAAAAACGCGCTTTCAAGAGTGTATCCACTTAATTAGGTAATGTATACTACTAATCTGAAAACCGACAATGAAATAGCCTTTCTCCACTATCTTTTAACTGCGCTAACACATAACATAAAATCTTTTCTACACTCGCAATATCAAACTTTACATACCTACCTATTAACTAAGTTGTGATCATTTTATAATCACCTTTGTTGACCGATAATCATGACCAGATTAAGCTCTTTTATAAAACACAGGAATGATAACGCTTATGATATTCATTTTTAAAATGATTATACATTTTTAAACATATGTTGACAAAGCTGACTTTTTTGTGTGCCAAACACATGCGACGAATAATAAAGAACAGATTAACACAGATGCAAATGATTTGTAAAAACTATAACTCTGTTGCACAGATATCACGCTGTTATTGCGCGCTATAATAACAATTTGTTCACCGAGAATTTCTTCCCCATTTCTTGCTTGACTGCAAATACTGGATAACGAATAGGAATAAGAACATTTTTTGTCATTTAATCGATTATTACTTAAAAGTTATCACAGATGAATGATGATAATCAAAGTTTTATAACACTACCTTACTACCTGCAATTGAACAATTTTCCAGTGAAAAATACTTTTTTTTTCTACAGCTAGCCATATTAGTAAACAGTAATTAGAGTAAGATTTATAATGAACGAAACGAATAAAAGCATATACTATAGCAGTATTACCAACGGCTGATGACGTAAATCAGAGTTACATGCAATATTAATCAAAATCTGAATTAGTAGAAAAGTAACAAATACAAAGTAATGGAAAGTAAGTTTGAAGCAAATTTTAGGCTAAAAGTTATTTGTAAATGATTGTAAAATTTCCCTGATAAACGCAAAAAGCAACTACTGCCAAGTTTGTCAAGTTGCAGTTTTAATTTCAAGCTTACATTGTATAACAATACTCAATACACTAATCAATAACCTACAAGGAACATAATGTATGTATAATAAGAAAATCATCTTAAAAGTAAATTAAGGTTTTGAATCGATTGATTGATATTTTTCAGCTTAACTATAATCTCCAGGTATAAAGGAATAAATAGCTCAGCCTAGCTTGCAATGAATGCCTGGCTACTAAACGTAGTCTTGTCCTCAGTAGTCTACAGAAGGATCAGTCAGTGCAACTAATACTCTTGACATTTTCAGCTGTCTATTTGTTGAAAAAATATTCATTACAATTACATTTCTGATAATTGAATTAACAATAAATACTAAGTTTATAATTCACAAATGAATATGTTTGTTTTGACGTGATAAGCTGCAATATCTAACGATTATAACAGGCCGATTAAATGATTTATGTTTTTGGACTATTTGCACATAAGTTCTACTACAATTTGCTGTCCAGATGGATAGAATTTAACATTAACACGTGTCTATTATTTCCAAAAAGGGTCCAGACTATAATGTCACTGAACCAATTATAGTTTTCTTATGTAAGAATGTACTGCTAATACAGTCTTTTAATGTGCAAGCAAAACTACATTCCTAACTTTATTATTACATTTTCAGTTAAGAAACTCTAGTCTTAGTCTTAACTATGCATATAATAGTGTATCTTCTCATTATCATTAATACTTATGAGATTTAATAGAAGAAGTTTAGGGAAGAGCCCTTTATAGGAAATACCTATATAGTATTCTCAGTCAGATCTTACAAATAATGTTATATTCCAACTTAGATGAATGTCACATACATTTTAACTTTTAAATTAAATCTGGATGTATTTACATACTAACTAAAACTTCTTAAATAAAATCTTTTACAATGTTTCCTTAACCGCAGGCGTTACTACTGCAAGTTTTTTGCCTTCTTCATTGTCAGTCACTAACAGCTGTTGAATGAAGGATTTCGTGGTAACTAGCGCACTAGTGGTGTCTTGAATATGAAGGGCAACGTCTCGGTTGTTTCCTTCAAACATCTGAAATATTTTAAGAGCATCTTGAAGAGCCTTGACACACTGCATTAGCTCCTGGATGTATTCTTTCCGCTTAATCATCCTTAGTCCGAATCGTTTTGAGGAAATGGCTTGCTCAACATAGTACCGATTTAAGAGGAGGCAGCCTAAAAATGATCGTGAATTTAAAACCAACATCATTATTAAAAGGTGAAAATGTAGTATAGTATGCAGGTATATCAATTTTTTATACAATTTTACCTCGCTCGTAACAAATTCCAGGACGAATTGCTAACAAGTGGCGTTCGATGGCATCACAACATTTCCCCAACAGTCTGTAGTCATCCAATATTGTTTCTTGATACACCGGTCCTGGTCCTGGTAACTTGGTAGCAGCAAGACTAGGTTTCAAGTGAGCCTCAATAAAGCTCCAAGCCTGAAGGATAATACTGTGCCCAGGATTTAAATCTTGGTCCTCTCTATTACTAATGAATTGATGGAGAGCAGATACAACATGTTGTCTTGGATTACTAAGAATGGACGCTAATTCTGTTTGACACTGTTTTGTTATCTTAACCACCATACAATAGGAAAACTCTTCTAAGCACAAGTTACAAGCCCACACAGAGTTCTTCCATCTGTGCGGCTGGTCTGCACAAATCAAACCATGTCTGCAGCGTGGACACTTAATGTCAGCAGAGCGGTCGTTCATGGCGCTTGGCTCCCTGCATCTTTTGCATTGACAGTCTTCAATGCTCAGTACGTTGCGGAGAACCATTCGTCTCAGCGGATAATACAGGAATGGAGAAGGAGTAAAGTCTATAGTAATTGGTTCCTTTTTTAAAATGGGCATGGCCGCTTTTGTAACTAGTTTTACGTTATTAACCAAGCCAGATGAGTTTTCTTCCAGATAGTGGAACGTATTTGGAACACAGTCGTGACCGAAAAGTATTTGAGTTGCAAACAGTAGTTTGTACCTATATAACGAACACACAATATCATTTGAAACATTTGAATAGGCCCACATTCAAATCAATTATTGAGCCAAGCAAGAAAGACAGTTACAAAAATATAGCACTTACGCCGACTTAAGGGACGGTCTGAAAGACAGGGCATTGATAATAGCATGCACGCTTCCAATGAGATCATCATGGTAGCCAGTCATTTTGGCACTGATGGGGACTAGTTCCCTGTAATTCGTAATAAATCTCCGATATCTTGCTGACTGCATGTAAGCCTCCACCCTCACATTTTGCTTCATCTGTAGAAACCTTTCCCATTGCAGGTGGTCATAATTTTCTAGCTGGAGGGCTCTCAAAATCTCGACGTCCATGTACATACTATGAAAGCATACCCTATCTTCTTCATTCTGGAAACGTCATACAAAATTCATGTTGTGATGTATTACTCAGTTTTTGTCGCATTGATAATTTACAATAAAATCATAACTACAGTATGTTAAAGTTACCCATCCTCCTTGAGTTTCTATTGCTTGGCACTCTCCCATCATGTGGGCCAACAGCATTTGGCAATTATAAGAGCACAACGGTAGGTAGCATTTCTTACACCTATACCTAGGGGGTCCGATAAATTCTACTGATCGAAGACAACCAAAACATGCTGGCTTAACGGCAGAACAACCCAATGAAGGGCCAGCTGTCCAGCTTTGTTGTTTTGCTACAACTCTTTCCTTAATGCAAGGAACGTCCATCACATTCAAAAAATCATTCTCAGGATCAGCCACAGGGAAGACAAGAAGCGGCTTCTCAGAGAATATAAGCTGCCCTTGTGGAATATTTCTGGAGGCAACGGCAACTGATATATCATCCCCAAACTGGCTTTCCATTCTGTACGGA
Source organism: Orchesellides sinensis (assembly GCA_027744375.1). Taxonomy (NCBI): domain Eukaryota; kingdom Metazoa; phylum Arthropoda; class Collembola; order Entomobryomorpha; family Orchesellidae; genus Orchesellides; species Orchesellides sinensis. Next base: position 4,525 of record JAHZNG010002452.1, read on the forward strand.
GTGCATTCATTCTTGTGTCGCTTCCAATCCATTCGTTGGTGATCCTCTCCGCAGTAAAACGCTACTTTGCATTGACTACATTTTTTCGCTGCAGGTTTTGAACAGTCTTTAATTTCACAAAGATTGATGACTCCATCCCAAATAGTGGAACAGGAGGCAAGGGCTGGGTAGCTTTTGCTAGCATTACTTGCCGAACTACTCGCATTATGCTCTGACTCAGAGGAAGCTACGGAGCTGGAAGGTTGTTGCTTTGGAGGATAACAATAGTCAACATGGTGATGGGACAGAGACCAGCTTCCGATCCGTTCATTCTCGTCATCCTCATTCTCTAGATCCAGCCCAAGAATGGAAGTCTCGTCGGATGGTGCGGAAGCGCTTCCAGGGCCTCCACCGCTGGCAACCATGTCCTCGCCATCGTATTCATAGTTGAAGTTGTAATCATCATAACAGGATGATGAACCAGCATTTTTACCTGGGTAAGTTGATAGGTTATACTGAGGACAGTTTTCATTCGGCGGAGTTGGTCCGTCAACTAAATTAGGTACGATCACTATATTATTGCCGTCATACTGAAAGGCGGAGTTACGAATACGCTCTAGTTTTGCCAGTTGCTCTGCGTCCTTATTACTCAACTCAGATTTAAGCTGGTTTTGAATAGTATCAGGAAATTTGTTTCCATTCACGTTCAAAACATCAAGCTCACGCCCATCTTCAGAGTCATATGATGCATTTACATTATTATTCTTCTTTGGTTTGTTCTTTCTTCTATTCTTCTTATGTGCCGAGGAGTCATTCTCCTCTACCCTGTTGGCATTACTGTCAGTCGCCTTGGCCTTTCTGATTTCTGAAAGATCAGGCGGCGGCTTCTTCTCATAGCCATGATCTTTGAGATTTAAAACTTTCACAAACTTGGGAGCTAGAAAGTCATCAACAATTCCAGGCACACCTGCTAAGGATGTCGAGTTGTTTGGGAATTTTATGGAGGAACCTGAATGGATAAATCCACTAGAATGTGACAAGAACTTTCCGTTCTGGACTTGTGGTGACTTCGAGTTAGCTGCAAGAGTAGTGTTGTCGGCAGTACCGCTTAAATTTGAAGCACCTTTTTCCTCCTGTTTGGATTCAATTGCAGCACAACTACTTGTAGTCACCTTGTTTCTCGTTTTAGACTTTTTGGTCATGACTTCATCTGCATCGGTATTCACATGACATAAGAAGACAGTTAATTTTACTACACAGTATATTGCACAGAAAGATGCGCACAGGACCCACTAAGCCCAGACAAAGTAAATTCTTCTTCCTTCTCCAAAACAGAACTTCTCCTACACTATCTACACCAAACAAATAAAAAAATCTTTTAGCATCAAGTTATTTCCTTACGCAACTTTATTTATAATAATAACTTTTTTTAACCTTACGGATGACGGAAATCGATGCCCTGGAAAGCACTTTTTCTCGATTTCAGGATACTGGAAGGCAGGATTTGGATTCGACTTACAAAAAGTAGACTACATCAGCCAGCTGATAATCTGTTAAATAAATGCAAAACATAGCCACAATTTATTTTTCTCATAAGCCAATTTAAAAAAGAATTAACTCCAAATTCATACTGACAGGCCTTCACCCCTGGCACGCCCTTATTCCTTCTTCCAAGAAAAAGGAATCATATCTAATGCTTTGATTCCGAACAATCAACAATTGACAACCAAACTCACACCTCCAACCTCACAAATTGTTTTCTACATTTTACATTTAAGTAAATTACGTTGCTAAACTTGAAAACTTCTCCAGTCCCGGTTTAACTGGCCCAAACATTGATGTTCGACAAAATACACAAACAGAGCTAACCCCATAATTGATAATTTTAAAACCTGAGAATATGTAACTGGACTGGCTATCAGTCAGCTGATCACTCCCACAGATGTCATAATATACTGGATCATCTGGAAGGCACCACACGGGCCACTAATTACAACCAACAATGAAGGTAACCAATAATTTAGCGACCCACCTGTTCCGTTAATCCGTTTCCGGCAACAAATGCCTAAATTGTTGACACTCAATTAATCAATCAAACCTGGCTGAAAAAAAACGTATTTTCACTTTTCACATGCATTTTCCAAATGCACTTCTTGTCACTTTCTATCAGTGATTCCAATCCAAAATGAAAACACTTAATACTTCATCTTCGTTTGTTTCAATAGACTAAAAACAAAATGTATTGGTTAATCCCATACGAACACTTCTGCTGGAGAATGCATGAATCAAAGCATGGGCACACCGACACACAATTGAGGCTCAGATTCCTATATCTATGTTCCTTACGTAAGTAAATGCACTTTTTCATATATATCAGACCTTTATAGTTCAGCTAAAAACTAAAAGCATGTACCTCTAACTAATTTGTACGGTACATAAAATACTTATGTGCATATTTAGTATATAGCCAAAAACACATAGAAATGATGGAGATGAGGGTGGATCGTGATTATGATGTAATGTGATGGATGATTCTGAATATTCTGATCAAGATGTATCCAATGGATAAAAATCATCAAGAAGGCTATGAAGACAAGGTTTGGCTGGATAAGACAATTTGAGCATACAGCATACATTTGCATTTGTGAAAGTGGTTTTTACCTTGTTATAAGGATTACGTATTAAAAGTCTATGGGTGATCCTTAAAAAATGATCCAATAAAAAATTGCATTGAATGTGTGAGTTTGCATTTTCTCCTTCAACCTACCTTCTCACTTTAGTGCTGGACACACATGTAAATTAGCATTGTTAGAATCACATCAGGAAAGATAAAGTCCATTTAGTTAGATGCAGGGTCTCACTGCACTGGGGCTCACAAATGGATAGCCGGAATGGTTGGGACAGATTGAAGCTCCCGCTTTGTCATAACTTAGTATGGCAGTGTTCAGGCGTACATAGAGAATGTAAAATGAACAAAGACATGGATGAATGATATACACAATATTAAATGTAACAACCTAAATGCGTTTCCTGTATTGATAAAGTAAAATGAACTAGGCTGCCATAACTTATGTTAACTGGGGTGGTGTGAATGAGGTTGGTACATGTGTGAATCGCGACGATGCGATGCCATTAGTTAGCGTTAGCATACGTTTTTTACGAGGAATACGTTTAGAATTGGAACACAGCCAAACACCCTTCTTTTGTTTAACTACTTCCAGAAATTGGGAAACTCTGTATAGAATGACAATGACTTGGTTTGAGTCGAGGACGTGGCATGAAAGTGGCAATGATCAGTTGTATTCCAAGCCAATTCCACTTCTTCCTTCGTAGTCCTTGCCTTTGCCTCTTCAAGGTTTCTTCTGTTTTAATCAAATCTGTTTCATTTTGTTAGTTATGCATTCGAAAGTATTTGTGATCCCATTTGGGGTGATCATATGCACCACAATATGTTTTGAATTTGTAAAGGGTTAGTGTGAACTGACATTTTTATTACTGTAAAAAGTAAAAATTGTATGCTTATAAGGATTTGTTTTGTAATGATTGATTTCAGGGCAGGATTATGGCGTAGAACGGGATGACCCAACAAATGAAGATGAAGAGAGGACACAAGCGCAGCAACTTCAGGCCCAGATTGAAGCGGCTCATGCCAACGACCCAAAAGATCGTAATCACACAGATATTTATGGAAATACCTGTCTCTTGTGTCTGTAAAATTAAATTGCTGTTGAAAATGTACTTTACAGCTTTGCAATTGGCAAGCAGAACATTGGAACGGGCTTTTGAAAGGTTTAACGGTGGCAAGAAGGAGGTTGGCGTGTTCCAACTCTTGAGCACCCTGAACAAAGCGGCTGGAGAACCAAGACTTCTTCTCATTCGCATTTTTGAGCTTATGGATAAAGATATGGATGGAAGAATTACCAACGAAGGTGATTACTAGTTACATACCAAAAAACACTTTGGTATGGTGTATTAAAAAATTCAAAAGGTTTTAACTCTTTTGTGTTTTAGAGTTTACAAGTACATACATGGCTCCAGTGGCTTATCCTGACAAGGCTCTAGAAATGATGTTTAAGCTTCATGATTATGATAGAAATGGATACATTTCACAATGGGAATATCTCAGAGTTAGCTTTACAACCCCCTTATATACAATACAATGTCGTGAAGAAGAAATACACTTTTTGTAAATTTGTTCAAACATTTTTTCAGCATGCCATGAGTGTAGACGGAATCAATCAAAACATTCAAGACAAGTGGATCGATGCTGGACTTAAGATTAAGCAGCAGGATGTAAATGGTGACGGTGTTGTCGATCTGACAGAGTTTACTTTGTACTTGGTATGGCAAGTTAATGTAGGAATCCATAACCAGAAGAACAGGGACGTCACAGGATCAACGAAGTAATACGAATTGTAGGAATCATTGTAGAATTACGTAGATTTAAATTTAAAAACGCTCTGACGAAATTGATTTAATAAAGTAGTGAAACAGAAACATCGTACGCTACAGGGAATCACTTTTTGCGGGCGAAATTCTGCCAGCCATTAGTTTTATTTAATTAGTTTATTAAATTAATTGAGTTAGTAAAGCATTTGAGACAGTAGACATTTTAAAATGGTAACATTTGTGTAATTAGTAAACTAATGGCATTATATAATACGTACATACACCTTTCAAAATCCTTCAATATGTTTATTCAATTTTTCTACACACGTCAGAACCTCGAGTTTATAACTTATCACCTTATCAGCAACCTAGAAGTTGGAATTGCGACAATACGTCATGCATATTCTACTTTACTTTCCCATTGTTGTTTTCATTTTATTAATAAAACTAGCAATTGTGTCACTATTAAAAATTCTCCATCTTTTCCTTTACTCCCTACCTTTTTGTCAACTCGTCATTAAGTTAGCCAACGATTTCTCGGAAATGGAGGGGAAAATTGGAACATTTGCATGGACTACAGTTTCAAAAGTAATCTTCGAATAGAAAATTACAAAATACACACTATACTATGAAGATAGAATTTTCATAAAACTCAACTGCTTCATAGCAATAATGATTTACCAGACCATCAGGACACACCTGTTGTTTTTCTAAGGAGGGACAAAAAGAACAATGTATTTGTTGAATGTTTAACGTCGAAGCAAAAACTACCATACACATTCGTGTATTTACGTATACGGGCTATAGAAAGTTTCAAAAGATCCTTTTAACATTACCTATGTACATTTTACGATATATTTTAAATACGCCAATCGCCCACATGCCAGCGTACAAACTATTTCCTTGTGCTCACATCCAACTGAATCTCTATTTGCTTATATTTTGCTTTCTCTATAATTTTTACTTACTATAAAAAAATACGTACATGATTGGTCTCTTTGTTTTGTATTTATCTATACGATATGTAAGGCTATGGCTTCTTTCTTCCTGGCTGATTTGTCAAAAAGCATTCAAAACCGACTTTTAGTATTTTGTGATCTTTTATTTCAATTTTCTTAACTCCGCGTTCTATTTTAAGAAATACGGTTTAATGCAAATATACATGGAGTGAAAGCAATATGGAAGTCAATTCCTAATATGCAATACGTGTAAAACAATTACATAAATTAATGTGGGTTGTTCGTTTGATGACACTTAGCATTTTACCAATTTAAGGAAAACATATATCATCCAAAACAAATTGATATGTTCTGACAATGAGAAACAACCCTACCACCATCATGATATTTTTCCAGCCTCTAGCTCACACCTGCCATGACACATTTGTCTGATCATCAACACGTTGCATGGTAAAACGTTAAAACGTATACTTTTACTATGTTATGTTACCGATCTGTGACCTTTTTTAAGACAAGGCGAGGCAATGGAAATTTTTCGTTTAGCTACAAAAGTCTTTGATTTTCATCGAATATGCTTTTGTCAAGAGGTGTGGGCTGTGGTTCAAAAGTATAAAAGGAAGGGTAGTCTAGATGGAGTCAGATTAGTCGCAAAAATGTGAATCAATTATAAACATAGTGCAAGGTGCAAACGTTTCCAAACATTAAGAGAAAATACCACACAGGAAATTTTTAACTAAGAAAACCTTATAGGTTGTTTTAAATTCAGAGTTTCCAAATAGTTTCAACAAGAAATTTATTTATAAAGAATTTCAAGTGAGTATGGTACGTGGAAGGCAGCCAGGTAAGCTTCTTAAACAAGTTTTTAAAATTTAAATATGGAGAATCTACGCTAACAAAGATAATTTAACTTCATTTGTTCTGAATTTAGCGGGACAGTTTCCGCTAAGCTTGCCAATATTGCTGATTACCGTCCTCCCATTCCTCCTGATTGAGCTCGTAAATGGACAACCAAATTACTATTTTAAAGCAAGCGTAAGTATTTGCTTTTTGTTTTGCGTTTAAATTCTTCCTGTATTTTGCAATTCAGTGCTTTAAAACTTACTGCCTCAGCTCAATAATAGTCTGATATGATTTTGTTTATTTTCAATCCATGCAAACGCACCGTAAAACTGGCACTTCAAACAGAACATTGATGTATTTCACTTTCTCTGCCTTATTCACAAATGATGGTTCTTCATACACATGATTTCTTCTTGACATAAAAATTTTCTCTGATTCACAGGCACCAGCAGTCAAATCTCTACCAAGAATCGGACGGCGAAGTGAGCAAGACTCTGGAAATACCGGGGAAGTAGTATTCCCCTCACCCTCGGGTAGTAGAGGTGGTGGAGGAGATCTGTTAGAGATGTGGAGCAATCCTGTGGAGTCGTACGGGGTGAATGCTGGACTCTCTAGAGGTTCTGGGTCTGGAGGACTAGCAGCGTCGTCTCTGATTCCCCCGTCCTCAGCCCAGCAGTTGGACAAGACCATTCTGTGGAGAAAGCTCATGGGCGACATTAATAATTACGAGGAAGCTCTTCTGGACAACCTCTATCGTTCCAAAAGCTAAGTTGGGGAATTAATACTGACAACAAAGTATTGCCTGTATAAATTATATTGATGATTAAGAACACTGTTTCGACTGCAACATATTTTGAGACATACATAAAATATAAAGAAAAAGAATTGATGCTGGCTTCCTGCATTGAATATTTATGTATTGCAAACATATAATGTATGAAACATGCTATGAAATGAAGTGTCAGGCTTTGCTCTGTCCTTTCATTTTTGTACATAAAAAAGTTGAGAGTAATAAAAATTATTTAATTTGATTCAATCTGTCTCTGGGGCACAATGAGATCAATAAAAAGTTGACTTCGTTATCGACAAGAATTCTTTATTTTCACATGTAAACGAGCACTTCATAAAAACGCACTTGTAAATCTGTAAAAATAGTAATAATAACTTTGATGGGTCAAAGGAGAAAGTCAGTAAATAGTTATAACTTTCGCATTCCTTTAAATCTGGATACTCTACACTCTGAAAACATGCTGAGGATAGAGTGAGGGGGACGAGCCACCCCCGCTGTAACTCTGAGCTCCGATCTGGACACGAGAGCTAAGCTGACAAGAATAAATATCCAAAATAAGGCTAGTCCTAGCGTGTATACAAGTAGAAGCCAAAGCTTTCTTTTGAAAAATGGCCCACGATCTGTGAACAAGACTGGCTCCAAAATAGGCCATTGGTAGCGAGGTGGATTGATTCCAACGTATTTATCCTCTAAACGGGTAATATGAAACGCTGCCGTACACGCGATTATTGTAGTCACCGCAAGAAATGTTAGCCAGAGTAGAATATCCACACATTTCGAGTCTGACGACGTGTACGCGGTAATTACTGCAAAAATTAGTGGTTATCAGTATCCTGGCTAGTTCGTTGCCAAAACATACTTGTTGTTTTTTATTTTAATTAATTACACGCAAAGATATAAACACCATATCCAGTATGGGAGTGAAAAATGACTTGGATTAATCTCACTACTTTCCCGTTACCCCGAAAAAATCCAAAGAGTATTAACGCGTGCTGAAGTAAAAACGTGAAAATTCCCAAAGCGTAGTGTGCTGATGGCCCCGAATTTTCACAGACCATATTTGTGACGTTCATTTCGTGTTTTCTTTGTGCTTTTAGCAAACATCTCTCCACAGTGGAGTAGTCTTCGTGGCCGTTCGCGACAAGACCGACAGAGGCCCACATGAGGATCCAACAAAACAAGTGAAGTCCAATATGCAACTACGTATATTCAATCAATTTGTAATGAAATACAAGAAGCTTAGCTGTAGTCATAATGAAAATAGTTTGTTCAAATGGTTTTAACTGTCTTATTTCCTCACCATATTCCAAAACCCATTTTCATAGGTAGAATGATCACTAATTGGGGTTGTTCCACGGTAAAAGCGACCTGTGGGATGATAGAATGATGCAGCGACAGGTTTAAAAACCCTTTGTCACAAAGATTTACATATTTTAACGTATATGTAGAAGATAATATTACGTAAGGGATTTGCACATGCGTACGTGTCTTTATCTGTCTTTACCTACGAAATTTGCTATTGGAGTGATGACGAGAAAGCATAAAACAGAGATGGCTCCATGAAATCTTCCAGCGACCTAAAAACCTCACCATACAAGCAACAAACCAATCAATTTCCATGCATTGTCAGTTTTAATCAATGCTATAACTATTGTAAAAAAATGAGTTGCAAAATATACCGGTGCTTCCAATAACTCTGGTAAAGTTCCACTTCCATCATCCATACTTTCGTTGTTTGCTGTGGATGACGTAAGAGCACTTGTTGGAGGAGCAAATATAGCGTTACTACAATTTCCATACACTTCCTCCATACTTGGAAAAAAACATCGACTACAATTTGCCTTGAGTATACTATCAAACTAAACCAACCAACGTTTTTGTTACATCAAAAAGTTTGTTTGACAATTCTAATTTTAATAATTTTATACGTTCCACAATTCTTTAGAACATTACATGGTCTTTACGACGCTTTATCACGTTGTCTTCAAACATCTTGTCACTACTAGAATATTTCTTAAACGATAACTCTTCCGGGCATATAAATGGCCCCTAAACCACAAAGAATCGTATATTGCGAATTTTTGTAAACGATTGGCCTGTTAAAAGTAATTTGTAGTAATGGTTGATGAATTTCATACAGGCGAGCATTCTCGGCGTATCTCATCCCTCTTAAGGTTAGCTGCTTCCGTTGGATCTGTAGCCAAAACGCACTTTTCGTAGTCTTCGTTGACTGGCACCCGAAACACACCCACGCTTTCACTAAAATTAAAGTTGAACTTGACCTGCTCGAAATACGTGTCATGATACAATTTAAGACTTCTTGCCCACGTTAAATCCTGTGAGGACTTCATGCATGTCATCTTATCTTTCCAATCTATGTAGTAAGGAGTTGTAACTCCTGTCCTTAACCAAATTTTTATCCGATTAAACATAATAAGTATGGTGTGTTATATATATTGGAAGACAAGAACCAGTTGTAATATTTAGTTAATTACTGATATTCAAAGTTAAGTACCGTCGATTGTGTCAAAATTGAAATTAGTAACGACTGATGATAAAAACGGTTGAAAATCCACCCTAATTATTGGATTTGAGGAAAACTTTTTGACAGCAATGATTTTATAAACTGTATCATGTACACAAACTGGAAATATGGGGTTTCCAGACATGTTATATCAGTAAATCGGTAGTGAACATGAAACTCGTTGAATTCTTTAACCCCTTCGTGTCCACCAAAAAAAGCTTGAGGGTGCTTAGGAAGATTAGAAAGAAAAAAAATCATTTTTATAATTTGACATTGCGACAAATATAACTTAATGTCTATTTTTACATTTATTTCCGCTCTTGAGCGATAGTTGCAATGCATGATCATTGACTCATTCTCCATATTCCGTGTGCTTGGAATGTCACTGCATGGAAACTGCAAAGAGAATTCACCGGTTGATAAACCTAGACAGTTTTGGATACACATTCAGTAACATAACAAAGGTCTACTTTTATGTGGTAAAATATAAAGCTGGAACATTTTTTATTTATTGCACTTATCTGTAAACTGTGTACTTACCTAAAGGACCAACGACTGTTTGTATGTATAGTGCTTTTAACTTATCCTTAGCTTTAACTGTAATATGCATCCACTGTCTTAAATTCCTCACATCTTCGTCATCCGTGTTGATTCTTGTCATTTTGATCTAAATGATGATACCCATTTTACTTTACTCATTTTTTAATAACTCACGACTCACTCATCGATAACTTTAACAGCCTAAATAAATATTTAGATGCAAAGCCAAACCTCCTCAATCCAATCGTTCGAAGTTACAATATGCTCACTTGGATTTAACTTGTAATAAGGTATTGGACGTGTATTGCAATCATAGGCTGTCTCCATCGCTTTGAAAATGCTAGCGAATTTCTTCAACTTATGTGTGTTTTCCAGAGTGGTGGAACTGATGCAAAGAGGGAAAAGTCTTGGTATGTTCTCCAATCCAGTCTTCGCTTCAAAGAAATCTCTAAGATTATTGTACGTTATAGAAGGGTTCTTAAGTATTTCCCTAATTTTGTCAACATCGGGCAACTCACTGGAGACCATGTTAAAAAGGGCAAGTTGGAGGAGAAAATGGGGAAAGTAAGTGAGCATTTTCTAGCATTTCTAACGCTTTCAAAAGAAGACTGCTCTACTACATAAAAATTTTACAAATGAAGGTATACAATGCTGATAGTTTATATCATTTTGTACATTGTGAATTTTTAAAAATTATATTACAACATTCATGACGTGGTTAAAAGTGAGATAAAAAAGACAAACAGTTTAATTGTTCAATACTATGACACCATTAGGGAGGAAAGTGGTACTGGTTGTTACGTGAAAGTAAAAATGCTAAATGATTGTTTCAGGTACCCCTTCGTTGCTCCCAAGCGAGAAATTAATTTGAATGAACGAACGAATAGATCCTGCTTTTCGTTCTATGTCAATACTACGTTGTAACTCCAATCCAGTTCTAATGAAAAGATTACAAAAGAAAATTATGATTACATAATGTCCTGCCTGAGCCAATGCTATACCTACCCATGTTGCAGAAAAAGCTTCCAAAACCATTTCTTGTGAATCTCTCCAATGGCTCAGGACAAAAACCGTTTATGCGCATTTTTTGCAAATATTTGATTTATTTTACTAACTACATGGCATGAATTAATACAAGTTTATAGCGGTGTTATCCCATAATATATTCATATTAGATCAACAATATTTGTGGTACAAAGTAAAAAATCTATTTAAAATTATATCAAGCTTCATCATTTCTCGTCGTTTTATGTACATTCTCCAAACAAACCCTTAGGTGAATAACTTTTTAGCTTTTCATTAACAAGATTAGGATCAACGCCCGGGGTTTTAAGAAAAGTAGGCACTTCGGAACTCCGTGAATAACTGGAAAGTATTAGGACCCAAAGCAATCCCAATAGCAAGCTCATACTTCCCAACACAACCCACTTCACCAAAGTAAACGGTCCTTTTCCTTCGATTTTGACTGGTTCCAGAACAGGCCACTGTTTTCGCAAAGGTCTGATGCCCAGACGTCTATCAGTCATACAGTCAAGAACCACCCCCACACCCGAAAACAGGATTGGTAGGATAAACAGAAAAACACTAAAAAGTTTTACATCCAGACATTTGCTATTGAATGTTGCAGATAATGCTGAAGCACCTAGCAAAATAATATTTACTATATTAATGCAAACAGTACGTAGCCATATTGGTATTAAAAATGATGAAATGCCTTAATATTTTGTAAGTCATAATTTAGTTAACCTCCGAGAAAAAAAGTTAGGTAGCCGAAATGGGAATGAAGGGCAACTTGAATCATACGGATGAAGTTATTTGAGAGTCGGCTAAAACCAAAAAGTAAGACAAAGTGCTGGAGCACAAAAGCCAAAATCCCGATAACGACATGTGGGTTTTCAAAACTTTTTTCCTTGGCACAGTTGAAAGCATCTTGGGTTTCCAAACCATGTTTTACTTCGCACCGCTTTAGTACCGCTGCATAATCACCCAAAGCTGGCAAAACGGGACCTGCAAACGATTAAACGATTTGTAAGTAGTAGAGTTGACTTTGACTGAGTAAAAGAACTAAATGGACACTAGCGGGCACCATTCTGTATCCATACAAGATTGCCGGCGGAAAGTCAAGCCATCAGAAAACTTTCTGGCAAATAATGTTTCTAGTTTTTACTTACCAATGGATGTCCACATTATGACGACACTACCGATATGGGCTGCAATATGGACCTTTTAAAAGATATTAAATACTATTCATTTTCGTACTATATCACTAGTAATTAGGAAACAAAGATGTGAGAACGAATGAAGGAATAAAAAGTAAATCCTCGCATACCAATAGCCACGGTCCATTGCCACACAAGAAGTCACTACAAACTTCTTTGTAGAATCGTGCCATGAAGTTAGCAATTGGGATAAGAATAAGAAAGGAAAGCATTGACCAAATTCCATGGGATTTCTCGTTAGCCTGATAAAAGTAAAATCGTGCAATGCAAAGGTAACGTAACTCCTTCCATCAATTTTGTAACTAATGCTTCATATGATTCATCAGCTACATAGTAATTAAAATGTATTAATACTATTCGCTTACGTTTGTCTCAAGTTTTTCCACCTCGATAATCCCAATTTGGTTTGCTCCACTAACGTCAATTACATCCCGACATTTCGACTCTTCTGAATATATTTTAACACATGGCGGGGCTGCACATGGATAGCACTACAGCGTATGACGATTTGGAAAAAATAGAGATTGCGTTAACATAAATTTTAATAGGGTAGATAATAATTTTTTATGCTTATGGAAACTTTTGTGTTCTTCATCATGCTTCACCTTGCTTGTCTTGTTTTCGCTTGCCACCTGAAATTACACGGGAACTTCTTTAACAAAACCATGTTACACCATACAAGTCTTTGTTACATTGTATAATATGCCCCAAATATTTTACTACGGTTTTATTACCAATTCCTCTCGATCTTTAGTGACATCTCCCTTGACTTTCTCCGCGTATGACTCGTCGCACTGGAAAGGTCCCTGGAATCAAACGATTTTTTATCAATTAAATATAGCAAAATAGATTTAAGGCAATGGCTGATTGAAAAATATGAAGTTTTACTGGTGGACATTGCAGTCTGTCATCAGGCATTTTGGCCGGATCATTTGTTAATTTTAAGATGCACGCATCATAATGTTCATTAGACTGGATACGAAATACTGAATCCGATCTTTGCCAATTTATTTGCGCAAAATCCGCATCAGCCCCTGTTTTAGAGCTTCTGACAACT
>JAHZNG010002453.1:0-19747 GCA_027744375.1 Orchesellides sinensis
CGAAGTTGTAATTTAATAACAATGTTTTCATATTAAATTCTGGACAATGTTGTGAGCATAATACCCAGCTGGTTTCACAATCAAAATGATAGCATACTTGTCCAATATCGGTTTAGAAATTAGATGTCAAATTGTTGAATTCTAACCTTACCTAAAAGTATATTCTTGTGCAATCTTAACTTAGTAAAGAATTCATATCCTCCATGTTGAAAGTGAATCTGCACAACAGGATTAAATACATAATATCGTTTGAACGGGAAAATTGAAGTACTTACCGATGAAATATAAATATATCTGAAACTCATCAGATCACCCCTACAGGTTTAGTACGGAAATCTTTCAATAACTTGTCAAAATCCTAAACAGCAGAACTCAGCCTCATGATTAATTTCAGATGTTCCTGTGAACAGAAGTTCGGCGTCTGCTCTATTTGTTGTGGTGCTTAATGTAAAAATCATTTAACTCCTTGTTCCAGTGAACATTATCCGGTTGTGTTAGTTTCTAAAAACGTTATTTGCTTTGTCTAGCCAAATTTCTTCCTTTCTCTGTGTCTGGATGGCAACTTCTTTTGTTGAATTGGTTTCAGGTAGTGTTCAAAGAAGTGCTTGGTACATCATTATAGTAAGGCCGATTTTATATAAAGACCTTTTGGTCAGGAGAGGCATTCAACATAACAAATCTCACTTTGTCACTTCCTGAAAAGAAAACAAAAGGAAGCGGCAACAACAATACAATGAATTATTATAACAATTTGTACATACGTGTCTTGATACAAGTACATATATCGACTATATCGTATTGAGCATTGGCTTTAACGGTTGTACACGGCAGTTATTTTTGTTTCAGATATCGTTTTCAAACTTTAATTATGCCTGCCTGGCTCATTTATGGATCATTTATTTCATCAACATATGGGTAATAAATTGCCCCGAGATCCTGATGTTTCGCTATCAGGCTAAATACTGTTACAACAAAGTCATTTGGATGGACAAATTTTTTGTAACTTTGATAATACATACTAATGATTTAACACTATAAATCTTACTTACGGATCTAACCAGGGAAGGCATTACGCTCTTTTACATGGAAAATGCTATCTCTCCATGCTGGGGGCTCCTATCATATCAATGCCTTCCCTGGTAAGTAAAGTAATAAACAAAACTAATTACTCAGACTAGTTTCAAAAAATAAAATTAATTTTTTGTTTTCTCGACTTTTCTAGGATTCTTGTTCACTTAGTCGGCTTCATTTTACACACAAGGCTGACGGCGATTTGTTTGAATGCCTACTGCAGTAAATACAGCCGCAAAACAGACGTATGTACGTACATACCTATTTGTAAGGATCAAGGAACCAAAACTGTGGTAGATAAGGCAGTCCCTTGGAAAGTATTATATCACATGTATGTAGTATCGATCGACGGCAATATTGATAAAAATGGTTTCTCCATGTCTACTTGCATCAATTGCCATTCAGATTTCTCAGACGAGTGCTTCCGGTCTAATGTATCTTAGTTATTTTATTAATGCATGACTCTTCCAACAATATGGCATTTTATATACATATTTGGACTTTAAGCAGGAGATGTGCATTTTTAACGTTTTAAAAGCAGTACTCGTCAGCTGCATCTATCTGTAGCCAAGTTTTGACTAAGTTTCTTTCAAATTTAATAGTGATTCCATAAACCTGTGACAAATTCATCACTTCCTGTGAGTTTTGTAGCTAAAATGGCGATGATATGCATATCATTAGCGTATTCTTGGCTTTAAACAAATTACTCTTTCTTGTGTATCAACGTCTGGATATAACTCACCTATGTTTAGAAGATTTTATACGGTAATTTACTGAAAATACCTTCTTTTAAGATTCAACAATAAATCATTGTGCATCTTAAATCATTCTATATAAACATTTATTTCAAGATTTATAAGAGTAGATTCGTATCAATTTTAACCAAGCGAGTAAGCAAGCGAATACTGAAATCAACCGAGACTAATTCACAAACTGAAACCACAATCCCGGCTTTGGGATAAAATTTCATGCATAATTTCATGCTCTTTTTCTTGGATCTATTTTAACAATTTGCAGGATCACGACTTTTTTATGATGAAGAAGTTAGAATGTAAATTTTCATACATTAGTATTTTCTTATGGATCGTAATCTAACAACAGTGGGAATGAATCCACAGAGGAGCATCATGCTACTTTAAATTTTGAACAAACATCCGCTAATCTTCCATATCCGCTGTCTTGTTCCCGGTATCATCATTTTGATTTGTTAAAGACCAGAATAACCTTGGATGTAAATGCATTAATGAATTTAGAAATTCAATATCATTTGTCTACTTTAAGATACAAGCCAAGTGGTACGTAGTCTACTCTCTCACAACGAAAAAACGCTACTACTAAGTGACTAATGATTAAAGAGCATGTGCCTGAAATCAAGATAAGCCACGGTTACACGCAGTCAAGCACACCACACAGACATAGCATTACTTGGAAAAACAGTCGCTACATCGGCGAAGAGAGTAATGAAAAAATAAACGAAACCACTTCCGTTCCGACAGAAAAAATAACGCAGTAATTCCCCTATCCTTTCAAAGATGAGGCAACCTTTTGTCGCCTCTTTCTGTTAAAAGCTCATTTACCAAAGTCAAGAACCAAAAATTACCGTCAAAAGGAGAGAAAAAGAAAATCGTCGCTTTATTTTTGTCGATTTTTATTCGGTTAAAACCAACCGTAACTTCCTTTTTAGTTCATCATCCTGCAACTTGTTTATATGCCATACAGCTAAAGTGCCAAATCCTCTTGAAGTTCTGTATGCATACCTATGCATACACCTGCAAGTCCAGAGGAAGCTTTATTAATGCAACAAGAAGAATACAAATAAGTAAATAATGCTTTATTACAAATAAGTTAATCTTCGGAGAATCCCTAGTATCTCCACACAAAGAATTTAGTATGATTAAGTACTTTAATATCCAATTCATTTTGACATTCGTGTAAATTTACAAATAAGCAAATTATAACAGATTAATGCAATTTATTGAACACTCATCAGAAGAAGTATTAAAAATTTGGATAAGGAATAAACATTTCCAAATCATTCCAAACTTTTGGTTATAACAAAACTGTCCCTGCTTATGAAGCGGAGGATGATTGGCTACGGTTGTTTTTATAAATGATACATGTAAAGCAAATGTGAATAAACAGCAGGCTAGACCCCCTGAGAACAAACCTTTCATCCTTAACCCTTGAGTGATCAAAGAAAAGGATGAACAATAGAACTACATGTTTGTAATAAGACATTATTAGTTGTTGGCTTCCCTCAAACATGGTATGAAAATTCCCTCAATTTCCTCTTTTTCCGATGCCCAAAGTATTCAGTCCTGGTCAGCTCATACAGTATGAATGGATACTTACATTCCAAAATCCTATGCACTAAACAAATTTGCTCTGGTTAAGCTATTATGATTTGTCTAAGCTAGGAGGTTCGGCTAATATCTCAAATTAACAATGCTTATATTGAAAAAATATGTAGTGCCTTATGAAAACAAGAACAAAATGAATGAATAATCTGAAACCATACTATTCTAGTTACCTTTGAATGATAGTGATTACACAATAAAGTGCAATAAAGTAATATGATTGTTTTTTGTAATTATTGTAATATTATGTTTAACCCGTTATTGCATGGTATTTTTGTCAACCTCAACGCGAAACATTTTAACATGACCTGGATGGAAATTCATTTTATTCCAGCGTGTCGGCATGTGAAAATCGTAAAAGGAACTAGCTGAGTCAAAATTTGTGTACAACCTGATTTGATTTGACCTTCACATCAGAACCATCGACCAATTTGGTCTATGTCCAGAACAGTCCTTGGCTGGGGAGGGAGATGAGCCCTTGCCCTTTATAGTTATACCATTGTCGTTTCTAGGGATAATTTCCGCTCGGAATCTGAATGACTAAGAAGCAAATGATTTACGCATGTATTTGCTGTTGATCTGCATCTGCAACTAAAAACTCTAAGCTTGAAATAATTTGTATAAAAATCTATTTTTGTGAAGTTGAAAGAAAAGTATTAAAAACTTTAATGCAAATCGCCCATTTAATGCAACTTTAATATTAGAAATATATACAGTGAAAAAGGAAAAGCATTTAAGCAATAAAAGCACACAATTTTAAAAAATGGAGGAAGTAGGCCCCGCAAGAGTTCCCAATGTGCCTCCTAAAACCTCGTTGGCACGTCCATGGGGTCTAAAACCTCTCGGACCAAATGACCCGTCTGCTCAAACTCCGGCCTCACCCAGCACCCTCAAGGAAGGTACCTAGTAATAGAAACTTACTTCACACACATTTTCATCAGCAACGATTTAAACTCATTCCACGATACTTTGAGCTGTTATTAAATAAAATACGGCCTCACCCAGCACCCTCAAGGAAGGTACCTAGTAATAGAAACTTACTTCACACACATTTTCATCAGCAACGATTTAAACTCATTCCACGATACTTTGAGCTGTTATTAAATAAAAGAACTTGGGAGCAATGACTAAAACTTAGCAAAACTAATTGCAGCCTTACAAACGTTCGAGCGCAACCGTCAAATGCTGAGGAAACGGGTATTGCAAAGAAGAAAAAATAGAAAGAAGAATAAAGAAAATCCATTGTATCATCGTCCATCGTTTTTGATCATACCCAAAGGAAAACGTGTTGCTGCAAAAGTTGTCGCGAAGCTAGAAAGGGAAAACTATCATTACATTATAGCCCGAGCAGTTGACGCTGCAAGTAGAATAGCTGCAAAACAAAAAGCTAAAACGAGATTAAGACCAAAGGTAAAAGACCCAGGGGAAACGGAATGGATGGAAATGCAGAGGGAAACAAATACCTATAAGCAATGGAAAGAAGGTAAAACTAAGAGATTGATAGATCGCGAAAGAAAGAGAAGAAAAAGAAGAGCAGAGGAATTAAAAGAGGAACTTCGTCGTAAAAAATACAGGATTCATCCGAATGACCAATATCACATTTACTTGGAAGGATATCAAAAGAAACGGCATAGAATTAGTAAAAAGCGTTTTATGCATTGCATAGACATTCCGTTATTTAAAGAAGCTTTAAACAGGAACCAAGAGCTTGTAACTTCCCCCATTTGGGATAAAAACTTGGATCTCCAAAATTTAAGCTTTGTTCGGGCTCGCATTCTTAAGGATCATTTACAGCAATTTGAAGTGTTGGAAGAGGCTATAAAACAAGGAATCTTTAATAAGGCAGGTTGTGACGATTTGCCAATAGATAAAATTCGAAGGAAAAGGAGACCACATCAGCAAAAACCCCAGCCGTTGCTCCCACCACGACCTGCTGTAGATGTAAAAACTGAACGAACTAAAGCAACTGCTGAAGAAGACCAAGAGCAGAGGAAACGTTGGTCCTGGCGAAAGCAAAGACATGACTCTGTGGCAAGTTGGAAAAGCTCTGGGTCAGGAAGGTCTCATACAAAGAAATTTCGAGATAAATATAAGCCAAAAGAAAAGAAGCCGAAGGTGAAGTCTGTAGTTGTTGGAAGAGGAAGTGAAGCTCCAAGGAAATCCGGACTTTTTGATGCGGATGATGTAGAATTAAAAAAGAAGATAATGAAAAGAAGATTAACATATCCTCCCTATATCGAAAATGTTGAAGACAAACCTCTAGTGAAAGACGTACCTTGGTTGGATCGAGTAACTCGTTGGATTATTAAAACTGACGAAACTGATGCAAATCAGGCTACTTCTCAAGCAGCTACAAAGACCCCAGATAAAAACGCTGCAGCTACTCCAAATCCCCAAATGGCCAATCAAGAAAAGACGGGGCAAAGAAGCACAGGTGTAAATGGACAACTTGAAAATTTGGATATGCAGACCGGGTTGAATTTAGAGGAAAATAGTCGTTGGAAAAAGGAAAGAAAATCCGTCAGCTATCTTCATCCTGAAAATATTACAGAAAGACTTACTAGCAACTTATTGGCACCACCAAACATGTCAATGATGACCCAAGGAGATCGGAAAGTATATCCTAGTGAACATGAGGTGAATCATCATCTTGATTATGAAGGTTTGACCGTCGTTGTGGATAAACCACGGGAAGGTGGCCATGGATCTGTTAATCGTAAATCCGATCCTACCAACAAAAATCCTTACTCCGATTATCTTACAATTAAAGTTCCATTCGAGCTTGGCCGGAGAAAAAAATTTATTCATAACCTGGTTGAAAGGAAAACGAGTAAGTATGCTGCATTCAACCTCTCTATTTGCAATTATGTATATTAAAATAGTTGATAGTTTAGAGTTCAATAATGCATTCTTACATCTGGAATTTACTAATGACCTTTAGAGGAAAGCAGTAGATTGAATCCTTCTTGGATGCAAAAGAAATTAGACCGAAAGCGATACAAAGAAGTAGATCCTATGGACAAGTATGATCCAATGGCAAAGCTTCATCCTGACGAGAAAGAATCGGATGTGTGGACAATCTCAACAGCCACTACAACTGATGGATACGCAAGTTGGAGGCGACCTCCAGCTAATGATACTAAGGAACTCGACGACGAAAAGGAGGAGGAATGGATGGAAACTGACCACGGTCTTTTGTGGCGAGTACTCCTGTTCTTCATCGTTCTATGGGAAGCTGTAAGTTAAAACTATCGGGTTGTTATTTGTAATGAAAAGGATATGTCTGAAATACGCGATTTGGCTTATAGAGTTGTTTTGTGAAATTGCGGCTGGATGATGTTTATTATGGAATATTTACTTTTCATTTGTACCGAGAAAATATTTGGCCAGTTAAAGCAGGTTTGCGATGCACTTTAAATGTGTAAGATTTCTAGAATAAGTATATATGTATGTACAGGGATGATTAATGTGTTTCCTTTCAGATCTTGTTCCACCTTTTGAACGA
Source organism: Orchesellides sinensis (assembly GCA_027744375.1). NCBI lineage: Eukaryota > Metazoa > Arthropoda > Collembola > Entomobryomorpha > Orchesellidae > Orchesellides > Orchesellides sinensis. The sequence continues at coordinate 6,934 of JAHZNG010002453.1, forward strand.
TATTGGATAGTACCCTATCAAGAATGGCTCCATTTCATAATTTCCATCATTTCAATGTCTATCATTCATAAAGAAAATGAATGCGTTTCGCTCTTATTCGCTTCAAGCTTACTTATAGACGGGGTTGTTAAAGTGGCCTTGACAAGTCATGATACTCTGTTTCTTCCCCACGTTGTAAGCTGGGGTTCTGTTGCTTTGCATTCATTACATTTAATTTGGAAAGCTTTCGCGATTTGTTGCTTTATTGCGTACCACTACGAGTGCGCTGACTACATTCGCATGAGCCGTGAGTTTAAGCACAGAAAGACAAAACTTCACAACCATGAGATTAACGCCAAAGGAACAAAAGGCATCCAGAAAAGAAGTCTTGCTTGGAATTGGATGACACTTCATGCAAGAAAATCCAACCTTCGTGCACTTCAAAAGAAGTATCCGGATGTGAAGGATGGGAATTTTCCAGAAGAGGATCTTTTAAGAGACATCAAGTTTAGTGAAGCCAAAGAACTTCGAATTTATGCACAAGAGCACAACCTCAATATTGGCTATCCATACAATAAACTTCGTCACATGAAAAAGTATGTTTTTGGAGAGCTTGAGAAAAGCGACTATAGTGAAATGGAAGAGATAGAGAATGCTCCTCGTAAGTCTGCTGCCTTAACTGTGGAGCAATGGCAAAAATGGAAGGCTACAGAAGGACAGCGACGGAAAGAAGAAAAGAAAGAAGAGGAACAAATATTGGAGGCAGTATCAAGTCATAAGAGTCGTCGCCATCATCGTAAGAGTAAAAGAACGCTGAATATGAAGATTAACAAATACACAAGTAACCGGCTGTCTGTGATGCCCCTAGCATCTATTAAAAAACTTACAGTAGAGTAGAATACGAAAAATTACTGGAGTTATTCAACAGTAACAGTGTTCACATTTATGATTAAAATCGATTATACTTATTACTGTTTCCGCATAAGTGAAAAAGTAAAGTTACTAATAATACGATTTAATGGTTCATTGTAAGAAAGACTTGTATCAATTTAGTTTGTGTGCATACCATATTAATCATATTCCAATCAAAACCAACCCCTTTATCTCGGAAATGCTTGGTTGAAAGGAAATCAAAAAGAGCAGAGCGTATGAATACGCCATCCTGAGGCTTATTTGCTAACGTTGACTAGCGCAAGACAGATACTTGTATGTCTTCTTACACAATGCCACAGAAGGCGATGCCGTCCATTGTTGGAATCATTTTCTTACATGTATAAATAGCGTTTACTTCACAGTTACAGGTGTACAGTTAAAATTTCAACAACTGCAATTAAATAGTCATAACATTTTTGCACATGCAATATTTAAATAAGCTAACCGGCATGCCATAAACGTTTGAGTAATTATAAAAAACAGTATAGCGGTCAAAACCAGAGACGCTGGATGTTATGTTACTCAAAAAAAGTTTATGCAAAATAGTTTATTCTGGTTTTTACTAATTTTAAACACTACTTAGAATGCAAATAACTGTTACTAGACATTACTCAGGTATTCCACGGAGCCATTCGACATCTATTGATAAGTATTGTAGCTTGTGTTTCCTTGAAAATAAAACAACGCAAAAAAAGTTACCAAACTACATGTATAAAATTTTGTGGAGATATTTCTAGGACTAAAAATGTTGACCTATCAAGCACTGCACTGCATGTTTTAAACTAAAACTAAACTTTAATTGCTTCTATTACTCCGCAAACAAAACATGGTAACTACAAACGCAATAAGAATGCAGGTGGTGCAGAGTCCCAAGAAGCCTATGATAACACTTTTGAATAGTTCTGTAAAGTATTCATCATATTCCTGATCTAAAATAAATGTCTTCAGCAAGTCTCCATCTTTTGGTTTTGGTGGAGGATTCTTTGTTTCATCTTGAGTAGACTGAGTGGTCGTTGAGTATGTTCGACTGGCTTTGGTTTTCTCATCACAATTAACGTAAGCTTCATCATTTCCAAATGTTCCTGGTTCAGTTTCACCACAATTTATAACCGTGTCACAGAATAGCTCAGCTCGGATACAATTTTTTCCAGAAGCGGATGACGTTATACATGATCTATAGATCATTTCGTTTCTGGTCGGGGTCTTAGCAGATACATTATTATTACCGGTTGAAGGTTGTATATATCTGTAACTACATGTATCTGCGGATATAAGCAATAGTAATTTTGCATTTAGTGTTTTAAGAGCAGAACTTTTCAAGTAATATTACGCTACATAATATATACTATATACCACGGAATGCTGTAAATGCTACTTTTGCATAGACCCTCCTCTCATTTTTGGAATTAGCAATATGGTCAGGGCGTAAACTAATGAACACTAGACTGGCCGTGTCGTCTGTCGAAGCAAAGCTGCGAGTTCCTTTGGAATATTGAGGAATTACTTCCTTTTCGTCTGGTTCAATGTTTCCAAATATTTTTTCACTTGCAGTTCCATTGGAGTCTACAAACTGAAGTTGGGTGTTTAAATAACTAGTAGCATAATTAATATAATATGAAATTATACTTTTAAACCAGGATCTTGTTGTGCACCTGTAAATAACTTTGGTAGTCTGGATCAGCCTCTGGCCACAAATGAAGCTGTTGAATAACCATCATAACGCGATGGTATTTAGGAGCTTGCACCGTAAATGTCTGAGAATCATTGCTACCCCTTTTATATCCACTTTGATTTGTGACAGAGATCACGATTGAATAGCTTTGGTGGTCCTGCAGTAGATATGCATCTATGAAGTTTTAAAATCATAAATCTGTTTTGAATCATTGTAATAATAAAAACAAAATATGGTGCAAACTAAATGGTTTATGTTCTGAACTTACTATTCTTTGCTCCCCAAACTCTTTGCAGGTTCAGGAAATAAATTAGGCACGCTAGAGCGGAACTAGTGAATTTCATTGCAGTGTCACTACGAATTTCCTGTGATTTTTGGAACTCAGTATGAAATGACAAAGAGTTTTAACTGCATTCTGCAGCAATTTCATAACAAAAACTGCTAGCTTAAGCACACTTCCTCAGTAGAACACAGTCACTTTTGTTATTAAAATGAAAATGAAACTCGGGATTAGGCATCTTAGACTTCATATGCCGACACATCCGTCTTAGCATACTTTCAGGCCTTAAAATTAAAAAGGAAATTGTAACGTATTTGAAAGAAGAGTCACCTAATAAGTACGTTGTGTTGTGGCTAATTCGTAGGCCAACTAATTGGATAGTTCTACAATATTTGTAAGAAAAACGAGGCTTCTTATGAAAAACGAGGACAAAGGAATCCCCTTTGGCATTTTCAATCCGGTTGTAATGTTTACTGTATAGCAAACCATGAACATAATCATTATCTTCAACAACGACAGCGTGAGTGCAATATGAGCAGCAACAAAGCGTTCATCATTTTTTACGTGTATCGATGTTCTATGCATATTATACGAGTGCGAGTGTGCTGTGATAGCATATTATTTTATTTGTCATTTTGCGCATGGTAAGGTGGTCAGCAACGTGTTAACGTTAACTGATTCAGGTAAGATCACAATATACACGATACATAGTAAAGTATATCTGCGTGAAACCGATATTATGTTTGCGATGACCAGTAGACAACAGAGAGAAGAGGCAAAATTATGATTGGCAAAATGTTAACAAGTGCAAGTCCGAGCAAGGTAATACAATAAAAATCTGGTTTTCCACAATCAGTCGCATGCTGTGGCTACCATAGTCTATACCATGATTTAAATTAAGAGTAAAACTACTTCTTGTTTTTAATACAAACTTTCAAACCCAAGATTGAGACCATTTTCTGTTAGTAATAATAATCGCATACTTAATCTAGAATAATACTTTCATCTATTTCTTAAGGCCATACAAAGCAACAATGGCTGACTTTATTTTGTACGCACATATAATTTCACACGTAGTCTAAACAGATCACAGAGCCCTAGTTTTATCCAAAATTTAATGATGGGTTGTATTGGTGTGCATTGCATATTAGGCTTTATTAGCGTCCACTTTATAATATAATATAAACATTGGTTAAAATGTAACCTGGTTTTTGACTTGGGTTCTGCAACACGTGCTGTGGCTGAATGTTAAATATGTATTTCCTTTTATATGGATTAGCGAAAAAATGGTGGCCAACATAAGACAATGATTATAATATAATATAAACATTGGTTAACATGTAACCTGGTTTTTGACTTGGGTTCTGCAACACGTGCTGTGGCTGAATGTTAAATATGTATTTCCTTTTATATGGATTAGCGAAAAAATGGTGGCCAACATAAGACAATGTATACATATGTCATATGTAAATGTAAATTAATTTTTAAACCACTCATTAAAGATTATTGTATACTTAACGAGAAAATTATCTGCGTTCTATTGATTCAGACCGATTGACGCCTTTTGTAACCCATGTATCAGAATATAACCAATCATGGTATAAAGTTTGCCTTGCTTTTGTATAATTAGGCACGCTTTTGAAATCCTTTCTCAGATCAGATGGAAAAGAAGCGTGGTTTGCTGATGGTATAACTTGGTATAGTATATAGATATTTAAAGATGACAATGTCGTGGTTACTCTTCTTTTCCAACCTAGTGACATCGAGATCGAAACAAAAGGCTAGCTTGGTTGATTTACTTGCTAAATCATTGGTGCTGGAAATTCAGCTTTGTTCCCTTCTCTTGTTTCTGAAAAGTTTTTGGTCATGCTTTAGTTGATTGTCAATAATACAAACGATTTTATGAATTAATCCTTAACCAGTTATTCAGGCTTAAAGATGGATCTTAGACCTAACCAGTGGTTAGCACTTATAATTTCAAACACCGTTGGGGTCCTGAAGGGTTGGATTCCAGCCTTAAAACAATGGACATGGTACGGATTTAGGAGAGCCCTTTTGATTTGCGCGGCGAAATACGGTATTGACACTTTCTGGCTATGTCTGAAAAAGCGGAAACTAGGTGTAAGCTTCGCCAGAGAGTTAAGCTTGATGGGCTGGTCTGCTCCAAGCCTACAATTCGAATGGAATCCAGAAATGAGAATTTTCATTCGTAAATGTGGCTATCATTACTCACCTGCGAGTCTTGGCGTTGGAAAACGTATTGAGCCATGGTTTTATGGAGATGTATGCAACGTTCAACTGATCGATCAAATTTTTTTCATCGTAGTCCTTATTATTGTTTGAATTTTTATACAATTTGAATAATCTCGAATTGCATGTTAGCAGGTAAAAGACAACACGAAAAAAATTCTTGATAAGATGGAACAAGAAGCTTTAATGAAGGAAAGGAGAGACAAAGTTACACAGGCCGAGGAGATACAAGCCATCACAAGAGTTTTAAAGTAACATTTCCAATCAAAATTACAGAATTGTTCTCTAAATAAAATGCTGACGGGTCATAGTTTCCACTATTTGAAATTAGAAATTTTATGGAGTTCAATGCAGATGAGGTGATGGCATTCTTTCAAGCTTCTGATGCAATAAGCATGGAGAAAGGTCAGGTCATCTTTGGTGCTGATGATTCTGAAGGATATTTTTACAGCGTAGTTAGTGGCGAAATTCACCTTTTTGGTGATGGAATAGCAGATCGAGGACCTGAACTACTCAAAGTTGTTGGGCCTGAAGACTGCATCGTTTCTTTGTTGGCATTTCTTCATTACTTTGCGGTTTGTAATTGATCTTTATTGCAAAAATTACGAATATTTATAACGGCTACTGCCACATTACTTTTGATTTGAAATTACCCTTGTAACAAAATTCTGTTTTAGATTGGGCCTCAAAAGTTTGGGGATCTAAAATTGTATGCAACATGCGAAGCCCCAGGAAAATATTATAGGAATACCAATATCTGTATTACTGGTGAGTAAATGTGTAAAGAATGGATGTGAACATCTTAAATAATTTGTTTGTACATACCTATGTGTATTGGCAATCCAAAACTTTGATTTTCAGAAACAAATACAATCAGACAGAAAGAAAATGTTTGATGTTCTCTGTAGCATTTTGCTCCGTCAACATAAGTTCGCTATAGGGTTAAATGATCTCACTGGAATTTTGCCTCGCCTCCATAAGAGCAGCTTCCTTGGTGGAGAATATACACCGATTGATATCGAGCCTGGACTACTTACAGGCACAAGTGTAATAGTTAAAATCAATGTTGTATAAGTAATGAAATAACTTAATACGACAACAATAGCATACATGGCACATTTTAAATTATAAAGATTGCGAAAGAAGCATTTGAAGGTCTCAACGCAATAATCGAAATTGATGAGGAAGACAAAAGGCTGTGCTGGGTTGGTGTACTGGACAGTCGAACTGTGTTGTTACGAAGGTTTAAAAAGGTTCGCCACAATTAAAATAGAGTATGGCTTTCTTCATTTTAGTTTGCAACAAGTTTTAAAAGTCTTGAAAGCTTTCCATGCATATTGCTATTACAGACAGGTTATGCCTTTTACATTCATAACGGATTGGTGGCTTGCACTGTATCGAAACCGCGACGCTCTTACAATGCCATTCAATTTTACCTATCTGCTGGACAAATTGTAAGATAAGGCCACACAAAATAAGATCGTCAGTGTTGTAACTTTTAAAATAAAGATACATTACATCTAGGTTGGTTTTCGCGAAGCAATAATTGGTTTGGAAATGGCTGTACAATATGAGGTGGCGGATGGAGCCAAAGCGCTAATTGTTGCGATTCCAGACTTTTTAGTCAGAAGGTTGCATTTTGTATTTACAAAATTTACCAGTAAGTAAACCTATGTACATTTGAAAATAAATCGTTTTCGCAGATACTTTGAGCAACGTCCGGAAATGGCTGCTGATTTGATCAAAGGGCTTTTTCATCGGTACACATTACTTGGACGTCAGCTTGACTATGCCCTGCATTTCACGCACAAGCGAGCAAATGAAGCTGTGTACAGGTTAGTACTTATCTAAATATACATACATAAATTTCAAGCGATTTTCATTTTCCGATTGAAACTCTTTAATTCCATTCGATTGTGTAATTAGAAAAGACGAGGCCAGCAATTCTACAGAATTAAATGCCTATTTGTGCCTTTCCGGACGATTGCGATTTTCAGTTGAGCCAGACATGCTTCACAGGGACACCCCGGCACGCTACGGAATAATTGAAAAAGGAGATTGGTTTGGCATGATTGCTATGTTTAACGATAACCCTTCATTGCATCGCACTATAATTTGTGATCGTTATTGTGACTATGTGGTCGTTCCACGATATGTCATTTCAGTCATTACCTACCTATTTAATGAAGCTTCTGGCTACCAATTAGACTACAGTCGTGCCAAACTTGTTGGAACAAGTTATCACTTTATTTGATGACTTTGAAAACATTGTGGATCCAGTTTCTTTTGCAGCCGTTAAAAGTTCATTTATTGAAAGTTTGGATAACACAATCCTCGACAATCGATTCTTAGCCTGGGATCTCTTTTATTATTTGTGGACTAATAACCATGATTTGATCTTTGATCATAAGCGAAATGCTGAAAGTATGCACTTTAATACAATAATCATTAAATTAATTACCTTTACAACAGTCCCTGTCATTAGGAAGTTATTGGATTACAACAATAGAAATTCTAATGTGATAGGTTTAACATTCAACGAATTCCTTGCCTTTATAAAATTGTTCAAGACAAGGATGTATATTCAAGTGCATCTTTACGGTTATGTGACAAAGTCGCAGGGAGAAAGGGTTGCTGAATCGTTGTCAAAACTTCAATATAATCCTATTGAACTTCGTCAGTACCTTTTATTTCGTTGTTTGAGGCTTCCCTTAGGGGAAAGGATTATTAAAGTCAGCAGTCAAAATCCTAGTACTCACACGTCAGTCGTCATCAACAGTTACCAGTTTGGGATGCTAACAGAAGCAGAAGAGGAAGTTGTCAGCTTTTTTGCAAAAACAATGTCTGACGCAGCGTTTTACAAACTCCGGTAAAAATATGATACATGTTATGAACACTAAATCAATTAGAAAAAGGACACGATGAAACTAATGAAATGTATAAATATGTACATTTAATTACAGAACAGAACAACAGCTTGGCTACATCATAATTATCTACGCTGAATTGACATTTGGTGTTAGTTCGATTGTCATTGAGCTTGTTACACAGCCCAAAAACTTTACAACTGAACACTGCAACGAATGTATAGACAGATTTCTTGTAGACTTCTTTTTAGAAAATTTGGCTAGTCAGGAAGCATTTCAAGAGTTTAGTTTGGGAAAGCCTAAGCTTGATTTGCCATTTCCAGTTGTGCAACATCTTTTTATAGCACATTTAATACCCAACCCGTTTGCTTACCGGAAACTATCTATTCAAATTGTGGGAGTACTCCAGGATACTCCAAATACTTCCACAAAAAGCGTAGTGAAAACCGACCCATCATCCCAAATTTTGTCGGATTCTGCTACAACTCCACCAACTGATGGAATTGAAAACTCTAAGGTTTATCGAAGTCAAAGTGTGGGTGCAAGGGGAACCATTGACCGTATAAGAACAGCCAAAAGATCTATGCAAGTTAAGGACGATTCAGCATATATCGAAAAGGAAAGATTAAAACGGTCAAGTTCAAACTTTTGCTCGAAAGTGATAAAAGATATTGCAAAGTTCAAAAGTAGCTTGGTATACTTTCCGAAGTCAGGTTTAAAAAATATGAGCTAGATAACCAATTCCAAAATGTAAATAAAATTCTTAGTATTCAGCATCTTTTTATTTTACGCTACAAGTTAAAATATATTCTTTTCACATCACGAAACAAACATTACTTTTACGAAAACAACTTTGCATATTTTAATTGCATACCTACAAAATATATTCATACATTATAACAATACAAAAGTTTACTATTTAAAAGTGTAGTAAATCTTAAAACCACTAATCATTATTGTGGGCCAATTAAGTGCAAACTTCTAAGTAAACAATATGATGCCCTAATTACAGTTGTGTTATGCCCTTGCTAGAAAAAGACCTCCTCAATTGCTTAAGCGTTATAATTGGCGTCATCTTCTTTGCCATTGCCTCCTTACTTCTGTCAGCTTTCGTCAAACATTTCCTGAACTCTGTGAGCCGCTGCCCTTTCTCCGCTGGTTTCCCAACACTTTTTGTGGCATCTCTTGTTTTTGCGAATCCTGATATAATACTGTGCAATGAGTACAATGAATGACCACTTTTTGAGACATTTTTAGGCTGTCGTGACACAAGTAGCGCAGCTTCAGTATTCCTCGTCTCCTCGTCATCCTCAGCCTTTTCTATCTCTGCTCCTATTTTATTTACAAGCTCCTTGTTTCTGAATTTAAGTTGATGGTAACTCGCAGCGGCTTGAAACAAAGTAGGATCGGCTTTAAACAAATCTCTTAATGAGAAAGTATTTTTGGCCTGAAGACCAGCGGTTACATTGTTTACTGCCTTAGCTTCGTTAACTTTTTGTCCTGTAGCGTTCATTAGATCATGAGTTTCTGAGGGGGCTAAATGTAGCTTGGTCTTGACCTTCAAGTCTGGTTTGCCTTTCCTGTTTACAATGGTTTCAAAATCTTCCATGTAAGTCCACTCTTTCATTCGAGCTATTGCGTGCACTAGATCCAATCTGTCGTCATCTCTTGAAAAGTTCTCCAAGACGGGAACGTGCAGATTTATATGTTTTACTTTTTCTGATTTGATTATACTTTCCAAATAGGATCGAGCTTCCATAACGTCAGTTAAGTAAGGGGTTAGATTCATTTTTAAAAAGGTGCTCTTTGCTCTTTGAAACATTTGTGTTTTACTCATTAGCTCTACAGCTATTTAAAAATGAATAAAACCTGGATTTTATAAAAGATTCTAATTCTTTGTTGTTTTAACTGTGTTGATTTACATTTTTATAAACTTAATACCGAATTGCCAGTCTTCGTCCGTAAACCCTTCAAGCATTTGAGCTTGACTCATAGCGATGCTTGGATATGTATAAAACTTCAAAAGATACCAAATCACGTGAATAGGCAAATTTTTCATTTTAAGTCCTCCGAATTTAAATTTTGTAGATAAATATCCGGCTGTCTATTGTTTATATTAATATAAAAATTTACAAAAACCTTAATTGGTTATAAACCTAAGATTACGGTTGCCGCATTTAATAGGCATATAAACGTACTTTGAGCTCTTCGTAATTTTCAAAGTCAGCCCCTGTGTATGCATCTATGTTAGGTCGTATGTAAATGCAGTATTCGTCCATTGCTTTCAAGATCTGGCATGTAAAAATTAATTATCAATTTGGCGAAATGCTTACAAATTAGCTTTGTTAATTTGATCTTTTAAATTACCTGGATAAAGTTTCTAGCGGAACACTGTTGAAAACATCAATAAATTATGCTACAACTAACACAGCTATTTTAAATTAAGTAAATACAGACAATTTCAAGCGAATTTTTAAATTATTGTTCATACACAAAGAAGGGAATCCCAGAATACAAAATGGCTCGGAATTTCGTAGATTGAATGAGGAAGCATGTTCTGCAAAATGCACTGAAATCCAGATACGTGGTAGCCAATGTTGAAACTATTGATTAACCGTTCTTCCCCAATGTTGATTGCGACCAAGTATTTTATACCAAGCTTTCGCATGGTCATTGCAGGGACAAGATCAGAGTAGCCTCCATCCATTAGTAGGTGGTAGTCAAATTGGTTAATTTGTGGAGGACACAGCATTGCCAAGTTCATCGATGCTCTTACATAAAACCATAGATCCCCTACATAAACATGAATTTGTGAAATGCGATTTATGTACATTAGTTTCAATAAAAAGAATTACGTAGCAAAGTCCAGGTCAATGTCAGTTACCTGACATGTGAGTCCTTGAGCAGTTATCTGTTAGGTCTGTACTGACGCAAAAATAGGGAATATACAGGTCCTCGATTTGAATAGAACCAAAGAAGTAGAAGACTATCCAGTTAAAGGAATGTCCGCGAAACGCAGCACTAATTGAATGTAGACTAAGATCTCTAGCATATCTTCCAGGCCTTTTTAATTCCTTTTAAAGATTTTGAGATTTTGAAGATCAATTTCATGCCTTTTTTGATAGGGCATAAAAAGTCTACAAATTAAATAACATGATTACCTGCCACAGTTCCCTTGCTTTGCCCTCTACAGTGTGAATGTTTTCAAACACAGCGTACAAAGCACCAAGAATAGATCCTATACTAACTCCGGCAATATAGTCTACCGGCACGTCCAATTCATGCAGGTAGTGTAATGCTCTGTTTGAACACATTATGTAATCATTAAATCAAATAAATTAAACCGTTTAAACCGTTTAAAAAAATATTTTAGCCTAATCTTAATTACCCTAAGTGAGCAGCACCTGTTAGCAAAATAAAAGTATACGACTGATTATTATTAAATAACAACTTTTCTACATTTCTGTATTTTTACGTTTGCTGGAAACCTTTTGCTCCGCCACCGCCTAAGACTAAACCTACAGATTGTCCCGAAATCCATCTCATGACGCGTCCGAAGTCATTGTGTTTGTCAGGATCTTTTGTCTCCCTCAAATACTTTTTCTGTAGAACATTCAACATCATTCAAGTTTTAATCTGACGCATTTCCACTTGAAGTATGAAATATTGTTTACCAAATCTTCAGGATTTTTTTCCTTCATGTATCTTAAAGCGCTGTCAAGCATTCGGACATGATGATGTCGTTGGACCCACTTCCTTCGAGGCCTCAACCATAAAATGGAACCTTGCGGTAAATGAGGGAACCTTGAAGGGCCAACTTGTGCTACCGAGATATTAACAGTTACTATTAAGCTGCTTTCACCCACATATATGTATATGTACTTAGCACTAGCACATGTAAGACTTACGTTTAGTCACTCGTATAACAGGATGAATAAATACCAACTCCTTCCGAGCTTTCGTGGCCATATTCAGTATATTAATTTCGTCCTAAAAATATTGATATAGTAAACAAGTGAACAACTATTTTTGTATGCACACAGAAAATATCAATAGCTATAATAGGTAACTAACAAACCTGGTTGGGTTTATGGGGAATGCTGTAAGTGACAAGAACCTGAATCATGTCACAAAGTTTTGCCACCGTTTCATTCCAGAGATCACTGAAATCATTATTGGCCTGAAACATACAAAGATTCATTCATTATATCATCTCTTGTCAACTGGAACGTACAGCCTAGTCACGTTCAACTTACAACTACGAACAACACATTTGTTTTTTCTTCCTGTAAAACAAGCCACTTTGCCAATAAATACTCATTGTCGTGATAAAACCCTTCGATATTCATGTCTTTTATAGCATCCTCTCTTGTTACAACAGATGCTTCACTCTACATCATGATTTTAAAATAGGTTATATAAATTGTACGCAAGGTGTTATAAATTCATTAGATTGCATCAAAAACATTTTCTCACGGTGTGGTGACGAGCTAATTCATCACAATAAATTTTTGCTGGAATATCAGCAGAAGCTGGATATACACAAATCATGCGGTAAGTGCGCCAAGTGTGCACTCCAACCGAGTTTACTTGAAAGCGTGAGTCTGCCATCTTATCCGTATCCAAGAAAGTGTGTTCGTAATCTGTAAAAACATTATCAGCATGTTTATTTAAATCGTTTAATTAGCTAATCAATGATTACAAATAAGAACAACCAAACCAGACCTCTATGAATGCACCGAGCCATGTAGTCTAATTGGTAGCCAGAAGCTTCATTAAATAGGTAGGTAATGACTGAAATGACATATCGTGGAACGACCACATAGTCACAAT
>JAHZNG010002454.1:0-12344 GCA_027744375.1 Orchesellides sinensis
TTTCAATTGAAGATGCAAGGATCCATCTATGAAGGTAGCGGGGTTACCGATATCTGCTCGGTTGATAAACTTATCCCAGCCAACCCCAATATTGGGGTTTTTATTCATGTATACAACATCCGAAACTATAATATACACAAAACCTCAAAACATCAATTTTTAAATAAATGCATAAGTAAGCATTAAATCAATATTTCCTCTTCCACCTACCCATCGTCCTTAATACAGTGTTATCCCCCGTCATAATTTGTACATGAAAGCGAGAGTAGAGTGATCCAAGTTTGTCACTCATGTTAAGTTTGTAAAATAGCGACACCCATTTTTCCCCATGCTCCTCATAAGCACCCATGTAAAATGTCCATACTAACGGGTGCTTCAATACTTGTCCAAACTGAACTGTTTTCTTCTGAGTGTTAATTGGCTTATCAGCCTTAAGCATACATTCAAAATTTTGGATTATCCACTTAAAACAATAAGCTTGTTTTTCAACCTGCAACGAACAATTTTTAACATTGAAAAATAAACACCTTTGCAATTTAATAGTTTGTAGTAAAAACTTTAATTTAATAGCACTTACACCAGTCTTAACTTTTATCAATTCAGGCAGCAGTGTTGAAACCTCGGGAATATACCCCTTCGTATTACTCTTATTTTCCAAATGTTGAAAGGAATGTTTAGCGTATTCCCGTATAGCTCCCAGTGCCTTTCCCAGCCGCAATCGTTCCACCGTCAAAACTGCCTCTTGGGACTCGGGTATATCCCAGAAAATACTTGCTTTCTTTGCCAAAGCACGATCACAGTAGGCGTGTAGCAAGTTTAAATTGTACTTCTCAGCGGCATACGCCAAATCAAGTAATTCCTTTGGTTGTAACAAATGACCACGTGAAATTGTGCCAGTGTAAATGAACTCCAACATTAATTTCATTGTTGGTCCGTCCACATCAGTAATCCTCACCTCCCCACTTTGTCTTTCAACAAAGTTTTGTCCAAATATGGCTTCAAACACTGAGCTTCTACCTAAACCGCAATATTTTAAACGTATAATACATTATAGTTTCTAACGGTGCATTAAAAGTAATCCTGTATGTAAGAGTGGTTTTCATACAGCTCAATTTAGCCTTGTGCACGTTGTAACTTTCCCCATCCTCTGTAATTATAATTGCATCTTTGTAAACCGCTGTGTCAAACAAAAGCTTTAGATTCCCGGCCAGTGTCTGGATCCCTTTTGATTTTTCAGCCTCCATTACTAACGCCGAAACGGTTAGACGACCAGGCAGGGAACTGACCGCGGGAGGCCTAAACAGTTGCAGTTTTATTTGCAACACTAAATTCCCATCAATGAGGATACCTGTTTTGCCTACTATGGAAGATCGTTTAAAAAACCGTGTCCATTCCCAACACAGATGTTCACTAATGTCAGTAACATTTGAGTACGCTAAAAATTGATAATAAACCATATTTACACCCACAAATACAATGACCTTGACTTTTTGTACCAATTTTTTGTCAAGAACTTACCAAAATTAACAGTCAACGTGGGATCACCAGTATTGTCCCATCGCATCACCTGAGCATTAAGGCGTGACGAGATGTCTTTAATTTCAGTAACGTTGTTGTTTTCATACTGGTAACATATTCCAATCCAAGGTTCCCCATCTACTTGATGCATTTTCAGAAAAAAAGTCCAGCTCCCCCAAGAACGCTTCCATATATCATTACCACAGTTAAATGTAAACTGCTGAAAAATGGGGTGACCAACCGTTAGAAGTAAATCCTCAAAGTTCTGAATTGTCCATTGAAACACAATCTCTTTTCTTTCAAGCTGCAGATTTATATCATAAACAAGACTAATGCAGTTCAAGTACATTCGTAAAATCGTATTTAACCCTTGTAGTACAAAATCTTACCCCAGTTTTAATAGGAGCGTGTACAGTGGACTCCATTGCAATTAAACTTAAGTTAAGCTTTGAATGTTCGCATTTATTTGTTTACAACAATATTAACTTCGTGGCAAGTAATATATGACTGTGTTACAGTGTAAAAATCATATCTCTTTCTGGTTCATTTTGTTGAAAGGGACAGAGTACACTCAACTGGCTGTAACATCACTATATGTACGTCTTGTTCTCATGTATCAACCCTTCATCTAGAAATACATGAATAAATATTATATGAATGCGAGATAAACATGAACCTACATACGCACACATTTATCCCCTAACAAACCAATGCAATGTAATTTGTCCAACGCATGGACACATGGATATATGTAGTAGTTTGACTTATTCCTTTGCTCAGTAAATGCAATACACATTGTGCATTTGCTTGCTGTGTTTGGAAAAATGGGAAGGTCGACATCAAAACATGAAGCAGGATAGCTTCACACAATCAAAAGGCATTTATGGATATACAGTCTGTTTAACAATTGTCGCATCACCCATGAAATATGCCATTCCTCGGAAATACATCAACCCATGAACAACAACAATGATTTTTTTCCTATCACCAATTCGTTAGCACTATTTCATCACCTGAGCTTCCATCTTCTAGCTATTGCAGGCAAAAGTTTAAATTTTTGAAATTTGAGGTGTTCAATAAAACCTGCATTACTCAACAACAAACTGGTTGTAAATAGTTGCAGTAGTTGAAATGAAAATCTGTGGCAAGGTCGATCACTAACTCCGGTTTTATTTGCTGTGTCGCCCCCTTGAGACCTCAACGATTACAAAAAAACATAACGAATTTCTTGTTAATTTTGATTTTTCGAGAATTTCCAAAAGACATTATAACTGATAGACGTGCTAAGTTGTGATATACGCCATGTTAAATGCTTAAAAAATCTTGTGAATTTTTGGGACCAATTTTTTCGAAGGGACCAGTTTCTAGGGGACATATCACATGCTAATTCAAGATGGGACGGTTGCTAACCAAAAGGTGCGAAATACCCTGCCATTTGCTTCCATTGTAAATCCCTTTGAAAAAACAAATTTCAGGAATCACAAAAAAATGACCATTAATCTTGATTTTTCATGTCTATCAGTTATAATGTCTTTTGAATTTCCAATTTAAATTGCATTGTGGTCCGTGAACACACTATTTACTCGGATATATTTCGAAGATGTGCAATACATACTGGCAAAGCGGCAATACAAAACAACCGTTGCGAAATGCTCCGCAAACATGCATAATAGCATTAACCGGGTTTGTTCAATTAGCTGTAACAGGCTGAGGTTTGGTAAAAACCCTGATTTCCCCATTACACCCCATGCATTTAGTGATTCACTTATGATTTTTAAACCACTCAACGGATTTCCATGCTCTTTTGTTTGACAGATAGCTCATCAAAAGTATTTTAAACGACAACCCATTTTAACTCTACTGTTAGTTTAGCCAGTTTTTTGTTGGGCAACGCAGGTTTTATTGAACACCGCATTTTAAAAAAATTTAAACTTTTGCCTGGCATAGCTGGAAGAAAAAAGCTCAGGTGATGATTATGCCAAGAAAAAATGATGATTAGGTCCGGGGTTGATGTGTTTCTGAGAAATGGCATATTTCATGGGTGATGCGACAATAATTGAACAGACTGTAGTTTTAGTTGTTTTTACGGTTCATATACGGAATGAGATCACTCATTGTGACACCTTGAAAAACGTAGTACTTTTTCCGAAGTTTCACGATGACACCAGCACTTTTTTTAAGCAATTCGATATGACACCAAAAAAAATCAAGATGACTTCACAATGAAGGTTTGAAAATTAAAGAAGTAGAAATGAAGGTTTGTATTAGTATTTACACGTGGAATTTACTTTAGATAAACTAAGAGCGTGTCAAGACTTGTTATTATTGACTTAATAATTCTCGAGTTTAACAATAATTAATGAATTAATACACATAAATAACATTCTACACCTACAGGAAAATTTTGAAGCAAAGTGGGAACAAATGCATACGTGTTTCAACTATACCTTTTTTGGAATTATGTGTTTTTAGTTTTTATGACTTTACAAATTTGATTTATGAAATATATTAGGAAATGGGAATTTCAGTTTGGGGGCTACTATTTACTTGGGAGTAACTTGCAAACTTGCTGTTATATACTGAGAGCTAATGCAAGCTAAGATTTTCTACTCGAAATTAATATTCTTATACTTTTGAGCAAGATTAATCATGAAAAGGCTCCAATTTAAATAATTCTCAGCATGTGTCATTATGTTACATTACCCCTGAGTGCTTCACGTTGTTTAGTTTAAAAAAATACTTATTTAAACTCGTTTATAGGTATGTCATAGCCATGTCGTTAAAAATGTTCAACTTACGAAAATATCTCATTTAATCATAACTATTAAGAAATATAACCATCCTGATTTTAAGAAAATTTGCTTAACATTTACCACCAAACTTTTTATAAACGAACGAGCACTTTTTGGAAGTGTTGTTTAGGAATTATAGCAGAAACCCATACAGATCTTAATACTCAACTTTAAACTATCTAAAATTGTTGAATACCAACAAAAATCGAATAAACCCTTTTTAAATGAAAATACAACATGTATAGCTTGTATCACATGCAACAATTTGGCAAAAAACAGTTCAGAGTTGTTTAAAATATACAATTTTAGTCAAACTGTCTAAAATTCCATGAGTGATGATGAGTTTAGTAATAAGATATTACACAGATTGGATTTGTCATAAAAAGTTCGCGCGCTTGGATGCATGAAAGACTTAAGCATCTAGGCGTTTTCAAGATGATTTTACGTTAGTTTTACAGATAACGATGATAGAACGATATAACGATAAAAGTATGAAAACATTACATCCGAATAGAATTAGTTTTGAAATTATTGTCTCATAATTATAACTAGTTGACGGTGGACGTCATTCTATGAAAGCAGCTAAAAACAAATGCATTTATTAGCCACATAGAAATATACTACTTTTCGTATTAAACCATCCAATTTTTCCTTCTGTGTCAATGTTTCATTCTTTAAATCAACATTTTATATGTATAATTAAAGTTACATGTTTTCATGTGAGATATGCAATAAGCGCTACTTCGTCATGGGGGCCCTGAAACGTCGCAAAGAAATTCATTCGTAAGTTATAAAGCCATACTCATGCATAATTT
Source organism: Orchesellides sinensis (assembly GCA_027744375.1). Classification (NCBI taxonomy): domain Eukaryota; kingdom Metazoa; phylum Arthropoda; class Collembola; order Entomobryomorpha; family Orchesellidae; genus Orchesellides; species Orchesellides sinensis. The sequence continues at coordinate 5,126 of JAHZNG010002454.1, forward strand.
GTGATATGAATTTCCGGGATCAGAATCATCTTACTAAGCACATTCAAAAAACACACTGGAGAAAAGCCGTACGAATGTGACCTCTCGGAAGAAAACCTTGAATTCGCACATCCAGACTCACGCCAGAAGAGAGGAACATACCTGCCCAGTCTGCAAAAAGTCATTTGATACCGATAAGAAACTAAGGCGACATATGGAATAGCACACGGGAGAAAGACCCTTCAAGTGCAACATTTGCTCATCAGCGTTTACTTGTAAGAGCCAACTTGCCTTCCATACGAGAAGTGTGCATCCGAGAAAGCGCCGCTTGTGTCCAATTTGTGAAAAAAGTTTTCCTGCTAAAACCAACCTCGCCAAACATTTAAAATGACATAGTACTGACAAGCCTTACTCATGTCCAAAATGTTTTGCTTTGAAAGAGTACGTAAAAAGTCATTTGATAAAAGTACATTCAGTGCAGTAAAGCAAGCATAGCAAAATTGAGAACCGGATGCTGTATTTTGTACGGAATAAAATGCCACGTAAGTTTTTGGATTGGAACAAAGCATTATGTTGTATATTCATAATGCATATATGATTTCAGTTTGCTTTATGTATGAGATTGTCATTGTGGTTGTATATTTATACGAATATTATAATGTGCTGTAAAATTTTGAGAACTAAAAAATTAAACCTGTAAGTACTGTATTCCATGTGTTATCCATTCAATGTTGTATGTTGGTTCATGTTTCAGGACTAGAAATATTTTTTTTTAAACGAAGCACTGCAAGTAGATTTAGGGCTTGAAATCCTTACAAGTACACAATAGACAGTTTTTTTACCATGTACGTAAATAATCATAATATGAAGGACTAATAAAGCTTTACACAATCTGTAGTATGATGAATATTTCGTGACCTAACACATGCGAGAGAATGAACAAATGCTCGAATTACTCAAAGGAAGTACTGATATTAGGAATAGCAATTGCATTGCAATGCTTTTGCTGCATAATTAGTGTGGGAGGGCTACTGTACCAAGCTTCCGGTTCACCATACAGAAGTACTTTCCTAAGGTAAAACACATATCATATAAGTATTTAGTAGTGCTACTTAAATACGCACAACCTTTTTTGGAATTGCAAAATACATGCAAGCATGCAACATCTGGTGATAAAAGCACACTGTGTATAAGGAATTAAGACTAGACTACTACTAGACTAATATTTGCTTGAGTATATACGATTGAACGAATAAATAAGAGGTAATACAAATACACATTAATTTATTAGCTAAATGTTTTTGCTAGCAATTATAAAGCTGTATTAACATTATTTCTAGTTTTATTCATGCAAAGCTTTTTATCTATCAATGTGCCTTTGAGCTTTGGACTTAATTTGTGACAGATAAAATAGTGAGCAATAAATAAATTGTTTGGAATTTCATTAGAAGACTCAAATACCTGTTTAAGTCACAAAATCCTTTTATTGGCCAATGGAGTTTTCAGGTCTTTAAACTAAACAAAACAAAGCATATAAATGGAAGGTGGTGAAAAGGAAAGAAACAAGTGTCATATTTGTGACAAAGTATTTACTCAGGCCAGTGCTCTCCGCACTTGCAAATGGGCGTTTGCAGAACCCTCTGGTCTTACCAAACATTTGCAGACACACACCGGAATTAAGCCTTACAAATGTGACGTTTGCAACAATCTGTTTTTACGACAACGAAGTTTACGGGCGCGTATGTTAATCCACAGTGGCGGAGACAAACCGCATCGGTGCTCATTATGTGATAAAAAGTTTTCGCAACAAAAATCTCTTCGGACGCACCTGCATACTCATACTGGAGAAAACCTTTTAAGTGCCAACTTTGTGAATCCACTTTTGTAAGGAAGACCCAGCTAACCAGACATGTTCTAAGGCGTACTGGAGAAAGACCTTACAAATGCCAAGTTTGTTTGAAATCCTTTGCCCATTCCACAACGCTAAAAAACCATAGTGTAATGCACACTAGTGAAAGGCCATATAAGTGCACGATTTGTGACAAATCTTTCAAACGCTTACCTTGTCTCACGTCGCACAAGAAAACTCACACTGGCATACAACGAATCAGTGCACAATTTGCAAGAGGTTCTATAGAGAACTGGATAAGCACATGAGATCCCACACTGGAGAAAAGCCGTACAGTTGCAACCGGTGCCAAGAAAGTTTTACACAATATTTCTTTCTCCGCAGGCATTTAATGCGAGAGCATTATATTGCAAATGAGTCATTTCGTTGCGTGTTTTGCAACACAGTGTTGGCTGTAGGTTGCCATTGCACAATCACATACGAACTCATACTTTGGAGAAACCGTTCTGGTGTCCTTTTTATAACCAGGAGTTTTCCAGCAGTAGTGGACTTAACTTTCACGAGAGAAAGCATACTGGCAGAAATGATAGGTACAATTTGTATTTATTTATCTTAAATGCTTTATCCATTTTAAGTACGTGAATTTTAACATTTTGTAGAAAATATGTATGCCCACTTTGTGTAAAGGAACAATTCAACCCAACACGTTTTGCAAATCACACGCAACAACATACGGGAGAAAAGCCTTTCTTCTGTCAGGTTTGCTCGATGAGCTTTAAAACTGATTTCCATCTAAAGGCCCACATTAAAAAGCATAAAAATGGGGAGAACCTTTTTGTCTGTGACATTTGCAACCATAACTTTCCCTTCCTAAAGGATCTTGGTAGGCATAAGGGTATTGTTTACTCTGGACAGGAGTTTTATTCGTGCCCGGAATGCAAAATATGTTTTTTCAGGAAGGACTGCTTCATTTCTCATAAAAAACTACATGAGAAAATAAACATTTACCGTTGCGACATCTGTGGAAAAAGTTATTTTGTCAAAAACTCTCTGAAAAGGCATCAAACGAAGGTACATGGAGCAATGGTAATCGAGCGAGCTGGAAATGAGAATGAGAGCGACAATTTTTTCAATACACTTTTTGAATAAGTTATGCAATTTCAATTCCAGAACTATTTTATTTGCTTAATTTTATTAACTGTCAAATATACAGAGCATGCCACCAGCCACCAGCTAACCTTTTAAATTAGATTTCGGCTAAACAACATATTATTACGAAGAATTTAATACTAATCTTAACTGAAAATGAGTATTTCTACATTTACTTTATACTTCCAATATATAATTTAATCTTTGACGCCAATATATAAGAATTCCATTGATAACATTTTACAAGAACTGCCGATAGAATGATTTTGCTCCTATAGGGCGACCCCGCTTACTCGGAGGTTTCTCTTAAATCCTCGATAAAAATCTTTGAAATAGTACGGAATCATTTTCCTTCTCATCCTTAATACCAAGCAACTGCATAGCCAGTTCTCCTTTATGGACTGTTATTAGGTGAGATTTGCAGAAGTAGTTCATTTTGTACTTTTGAAAATAAAACCCCCACACAAACTTTTTCTCGTTATTTACAGCGATAACAGAATTCCCCACTAATGATTCAACTTCTTTGTTAAATTTCTCCATATAAATTATTTCTTCCTTGCAAACCTTAAAAACGTCTCCGATATGCACGGTACCCACATGAAATATAAGCTTTGCCTCAAACTCAAAACTAAGTTGGCAATAATTACAAATGTAAGGTCGCTCTCCAGTGTGGATCCTCCCATGGACTATAATATGGTATGTTTGAAGGTGAAACTGAGATCTGTTCATCATGGAAATGTATTTGCTCCAATGCAATTTTATTTAACTGGACCTTTGGAAAAGCTGCTTTTAGTTTAGCATCACCTAAATTTAAAGACAATTTAATTAATCTATATCAATATCCGTAACTATTATTTTAGCCGTATTACTGCAAGATTTTGTATGAACATATTTTCTTACATTTGCTCATAATATTTCCTTCCTAAGGCTTCCGGCATTGATACAAGATACATGCCTATATATTGTTATATAAGGAAGTGAGCATATGCTTGCGCAACTTAGTTTCATTCACGTCCTGTAATTTTGCATTGTAGCAAGTATTAATCTTGGTGAGCTTGCTTGTTCAGGGTACGCAAAATGGCCTGGGTTAACAAAAGAACATTTGCAAGGTCAAATACATATAAACACACCGACATACAATAATGTTTACTCAGCAACAGTTGAATATGAGTGGAAGTGTATTACGAAATTGACGAGGAGATCGAATGGCTGCATATTTCATGAAATGGTTGTACAAATACATTTGCAAAGAATTTGAGACTGTGAAAGTGAAACTTTTTTTCAAGCGCTGAAAATATAAAGTGCTGGAATTATAAAGAAGTTTTAATTAATAAATAAAATTAACTGAATGAATACTGAAAAACTAATACTAATACGTTTTTCAGTGTTTTTGTGATGAAACTTTAAACTGGCATATTGTCAAAGATACGCTTAACAAAAATTAAGATTTGAGTAAAAAAAATTAAAAATGAGGTTAAATACTAAAAAATGTAAATTTATGTAGCGCCAGTGCGACATTTTCCACAAAATTTTTAGCCGGTCTAGTGTCATAAGATTATATTTGAGCAGACGTTTACAGTATGTCTCTTGGAAGCAAGCAAGATTTAGCTGCGCTTATGAGAACTCACTCAGGAGAAAAGCCATACAAATGTAAAGTTTGCTTAAGACAGTTTATTTTGCTATATCAAGTACTCTTTGATGTCACATGAGCACTCACACAGGAAAAAACCTTATAAGTTGTCCTTGAGCAAAAAATCCTTTAAGACTGGGTCATACCGTTAGAAACACATGCAAACTCACACGGAAGAAAACCCGTTTCAATGTAACGTTTGCCAAAACCGGTGCACAACCTCAGGCAGTCATGGCAAGGGTGGGTAGTAGTATGGGCTGGGTAGTGTACATGTACACTGGGTTTTTGGGTTTCTATCGTCCAAACCCAGGGTTTGTACCATCTATAGGGATGTCATGATACCCGCATTTCCGGGTTTTGGTTACCGGGTTTCTACCCTGGGTATTTGGGTTTCTATCTCCAAACCCAGGGTTTATGCCATGACTGACCTCAGGCAACCTAGTCACCCATTTTAGAGTGCACACAGGGGGAAAATAAATGCAAGTTTGACATTTGCCATAAATCATATTCTAGTCTGGCTAACCTAGATATTAACAAAAAATTATACGTTATGATGAATAGCTGCTGCATTATTATAACATATGCAACAAGTCATTCAAGACACCCAACTATTTCAAGATTCATCAATTAACGCATAATCGTAGGAAGTTCACCGTGTGTGAAAAGTTTTACATCACCAAAAATTTGAGCAAACATATGCGAGAAAAGCCATACAAAAGCAACCTGTACGAGGAGACAAGTAAGTATTCACTACTTCTCGGAAGGCATGTCACACACACGTCCTTAATATTGGAGATGAGTCTTTACAGTGTGTCTTTTGTGAAAAGCGTTATGAGTTATGACAGCCGATTGTATTGAAGAGACATATTCGACGATATATAAAAGAAAAGCCATACCTGTGTGCATTGTGTGATTGCGAATTGTCAGAGGGTTATAAGCGAAACTTTCATATTGACAAAAGTCTCGATAAAACACAAATGGTAGTTTTATATTGATGTCTTCCTAAAATTGCTAATTTGAATACAGATAAATTTTAGCGGAATGCTCGTTCTAAAATATTGTAATTTTTACTCTGTAGCTCATGTGTGTGTAAACAATGTGAAAAAGGACTCCATCGCACGGTCGAAATTGGTAAATCATGAAAGATGGGTTCAAGCAGGGAAGGGTTTACTACAAAATGTTTCCTCAACGTGCGCAAAAAAGCACTGAATGCCTGCCCCGTCAAAGCAGGGGATGCCCCTCCATATATTGGTAATACAAATTGGTGATTTGTACAAAGATTTCTAGTCTTCATTTTGTCGCTGATTCACCTTTTCCAATTTTTCTCCCGTACTGCTAGGTTGTAGTAAAGGATTGATGTGCTTCAAAAGGCTTTATCTTTCCATTCCTAAGTCCCTACCTTCCCCATCCTAGTTTCTCAGCCAAGTCTTTTAATATTTCGTAAATCCACCCCAGTCTTTGTCATCAACCCTAAAAACTTTATTTCGTATAGATTTTCATAGTCTGACTAATAGCAAGCAGGCGCCTAAATCGCTTCCATTTGTGTAGAAGGCGGAGAAAATAGTGCGCACTCTCAAATATTGCCGATTTATTTTCTGTGCTTGCTACCATACATTTACAATTTAATTTTTTACGTTCTCAAAAGTTTAACCTTTTTCCTAAAAATGAACTTTCGCGTCGCATTTTCTTTCGTTGTTCTTTTTGAAATGATGTGCATCACTGGGAAGACGCTTAAGTAATCTACAACAAAAGCTAAGTTTTCAAATTGTATCTACGTTCTAATTGAGAGTTCACATGTGCAGCTGTTCCTATGTCAAAAGGGAAATTTAATTTGTTTTCATCATAATTATAAGGATGTCAGTAATCCATGCCCCGACCTCCCACCTGTGTGCCAAACAGAGCCGCAATGCAACGAGAACTGTAAGCAGTATTACGTCGACTTGCGGCTATTGCCTGGCGTACTAACTTCAAGCTCAATGCCAGTTTTAGACCTAATAATGGATATCGTGACGAACAAATGTGATATTAGGGGGAACTTTGTGTCGACCATTAATAAGGACTTCATTTGTGTTTATAAGGCGCCTGCTAGTTACCATATATGCAAACGTCTCACAGGATGTACCGATGTCGTACAATCTGCCAAGACCTGTAAAACTACGCATTGTGAGCAGTGTCCTGAGAAAGGCTATTGCAAAAATGTCCCACATAAGTGTCCCTCGGAGTCGGAGACTGAGCACACCGTATTCATAGAGTAAAAGGATTTGCATATTCGTCAAACCAATAATTTTCTTAATTATGGTACATTTTATATGATGAATTTTTGGAATGTTTGTTATATCTAAATAAATTTTCCTTTTCGGATAAGTATTTGTTGTTTTGATAATATATTAACTCAAATATATTAGCAATATTGTTATTGTAAAATTTACAGAGTTCTTGTTTTGCTGTGGGAAAAGATGTTTATTTCAAAGTTTAAAAAAATGCAGTGGTTATTTTATTGGAAACAGATGTGACCATTTTTAATTGAACCGGTATCATCAGTTGTTGAATATGGGGAGGATTTGTTTTGAATGTCAATTTATTTTTGTATCCAATATCATCGTTTTAGCCTT
>JAHZNG010002455.1:0-10561 GCA_027744375.1 Orchesellides sinensis
CTTTCTTGGTGTAGTTCCTGGCATCCCCATAAGTCTTCACTGGAGGGTACTCAACCAGTCAGTTATTCAAGTTGAGTGGGCACCACCTTCTTCACCCAACGGATTGATTACCAAGTATTGGGTCGAGTTCAAACAAAATAGTAGTTTGACAGATGCTAAGAACTCAACTATTGGTAACAATACTGTTGGAAAGTTTACCTGGGCAGTGAAGCCAACTAGCAACACATCGATATTTCTTAATGAGCTCCGACTCAATGAAATCTATGCTGTTCGAGTTAAAGCTGAAACGAAGGCTGGGGCTGGTCAACCATCGGAGACCATATTTGTGAGAATATTTAACAAAAAACCTCAGGAACAACCGCTACCTAATCAAGGGGACGAACCAAAACCTCCAGATACCGATCCACTGATTAATAATGATCAGCAAAGGCTTGGTATGCAGAAAGGTCGATTGCATAATATTTAATGTTTTAATTTTTTGCCAGAATGAAAAGAAAAACGGGAAATTTTATTTATATTTGATGTGAATAGGTATCATTGTTGGAGTAGCAATTTCCGCAGTGTTTATTTCGTTGTGTGTCACTATCATTGTGTGCAGAAATCGCTTTTTTCCTCTGATATCACGCCCCCTGCCTGGTGGTAAGTCTTTAAGAGCGTTAAACACACAACACACATTTTCATAAGAGTTTGAAACTTAAAAAATATTTCTCTTTACAAAAACAGCAGTGTACGTTAATGGGAATGGCCATCCTCCCAGAGCAAAACGCTCATTAGAGAGTCTCAACTGCGTTGAAATGAAGGTCTTAGTCGGTCTTACACCTGTAGACGGACATATAGACACAAAGGTATAACCTTTTACTGCAAACAATTAGATAATTGTATTGATTATCAACTTACAAAGAGCTCTGAAAAAATATAAAGGTAAACTTTTCGGTATTTCTAGGGAGGACATCCAATGGCTAATGGGAACGTACCAAGTGCTACAGATCCTCTGCTGGAGCGGGTCAACCATAACACTCCAAATGGCCCAGATAACCACATCGAACTGTAGCCAACTGCGTCCACTGATGGTATAAATGACCTGATCCGATCCAAGTGTAGATATACTTTCACTTTTATGGATATATAAACTGAAACTTAAATTTGTTTTATTTGTAGAGTCAGCTCAAACCAGAATTCACTGATAGTACAACTTAACTGAAGATTGCTGAAAGGATTGCACCTTTTTACTGATTATAAGCCGTAGTATAATAGTTTTCTTCGTAAATACATACATAGCATATTACAAGCGCATGCATCAAGAGAAACAGCATATTGCTGTTTAATAACTGGTTAGGGAATCCATATCTATATTATATTTAAAAACGTTTGTCATCTTAAGCTAAAGTAACATAACCCTACAGTAAATGTTTTTTAGTTGTTACGTCGTGTTACGTTACTGTTGGACAACAATGGTAGGAAGGATTTTTTTCTGTAAGAAACTAAATCAATACGGGTATTTTAGATTGTAAGGTCAATTATACGTATTAATGATTTCTTTTTTAAATTCGTACATCCACAAGAATCGTCTATATATTATGTTCACATTTGTCAGTGTACTTGTGTTGTGTTTGTAGAAATAAGGGTAAGATTAGTTATGAGTAACGCCTCTTGTTTCACTTTATAATTTAAATTTAAAGGTAGTTGCAAATCAAGCAACGAGCACCGGGTCTCCTAATAAGGTCAAAGTTAAACATGAAGATATCGTAATTAAAATGGTGTCGGATATACCATATAATGCATTAACCAGAATTCATAACAAAAACAAACTATAAACGATATCATTCGATTTTATAGGTTTCTAGATTTCAATTTTTATATTATGATTACTGTTGAAATCAATGGTAGTTATAATTGTGCGGGTGTTTATCATGCAAACATTTAAAAAAAGTTAAGCAAGTTAATGATATTTCTAACATATTATAATACTACATGGTAAGGACGAGAATATACCAAACCCTTGTAAGTGCAGGTGGTCTTGATATGCATCTCGGGAAAAAGTACAAATGTTTATTACATACAGACAAACACATACCTATACATTATCCATTTATTATTGTAAAGTAAGCTAAATATTATATAAAATATGATCTTAAAACAATTTTAAGATGAGTGTGTGACGTGTGAAGACTTAATTTTACCCTTGTCTGAAAAGCAACGTTATAAAACTACATAATTTCTGGCAACTTGTTTTTAGCTAAATTATTAATTGAAATGTGACTCGTTACGAGTGACGAAAAAGCAGATTTTTATATTAAAACAAAATCAATCATGGTGCAAATGTTAAGTAAGGTATTTTGTATCAACAAACAAAGAAAGCTCACATTATATAATGTTTACCTATTTTCCTGACAATATTAAAAAGGGTTTTTTGTTTTATGTACACATACTTATATTACTAGCTTCTCAAAACTATTTTTTAAAAAAATAGCACGAACGTAGCTCAGTTTTTACAACTCCATATATTATATATTTCCTCCAATTGATACATAGTGGGCCAATTCACTAAAAAACTGCGTGTAACGTGAGTATCTGAATTTTTAGGCAAGCATTAAAAATTTTTGTAAATTGAAATCTGAATAATGTAATAGAACGTTTTGTGAAGGTATTTAGGGATTGGTGTAGCTAAAATACAGATTTTTATCACGGTTGGCATCTGGAATAGGAACGACAAAATAATTGACTGTTTTTGGTGGGTGACAAGTAAAAATTCTGTTACATAGTTTGATTGTATATTTCATTTCATTTATGTTTTAATCTGTGAAACTAGTAACCAATACATACATCATTAAAAACCTCTTGACTGCGTTTAAGACTGTTATCAAGACTCGTATTTAAATCATAGTCTACTTTGTTAACCTGATTGTCAAAGTAAATTGTTCATTTTCTGATGATTTGAAAAAAAGTGGATTTAAAAATCTTTCGGCGCAATATTTAGTTCGTGTCTATCTATTTATTTGACATAAACCAAAGTTGACGAAAGCAATGATGAAGTAAATTGTTGGTAAATGATAATTGTCCACAGGATATTTGTTAACAGTTTCAAATATTAAGTTTTTTCGATTTAATGAAAATACTGGAAAGCTTTTATCACTTTATGTTGTGTCGGTTGTGTCTTAACATTCGTCTTAACTAAATCGTTTGGTTGCGATGAATATGTACAGACCATTTGTTCATTTTGTTTATTTGAATGTCCTTTAAACGCGTGAAGAAAAGTATAACAGACATATGAAGACAGTTTTATGACGTATTATATCAGAATTGACTAAAATATCCTGATTTAGAATGATCACACTAGAGTAATTGACACCATATTGCAGGAATAAATTTGGTTAAATCTGAATTTGAGACAAATGTTAACGTCAGTATGACAGACTATATACCTTTCCTCCGATAATAATTAAAAATTATTTTTTTTATCAATGCAGTAGAATAGGTTCTTGATCCAACTACATTATTCGCCCGTTTGCACTTTTGTTGGTTTTTTGTTTTAAAATCTTAAATACGACTATAAATGCATGCACTCACAAAAACAGTCAATGAAAACAGATATGAGATGAATATGAGCTAATTATAACGTGAATATGTAGGTATGCAAAGAGTGTGTATCCACGTTTTTGCAGTCGCAAATATCTGAAAACTTCAAAGTACCTGATGTATCGATTAGTTAAGTTAATTAATTAAGTGTATGTATACATAGTTTATCAAGTCTTGTAAAACCTGTTGTATATGAAACTAAATTTTAATATTTAATAGCTAAGATTGTATTTAAAGTGCAACTTTTCTCTGTTATAATTGTTACTACTTTAAATAATCTAAACAAGGTGGAAAAATTCGGGGAGTAGTAAAAGGACATTTTACTAATGTCTCTTAGATGTTTGTGGCAGAAACACATACTTACATATTATGTAGAGATAGTTCTGGTTATTCTGCATTATTCTTACAGACTTTTGGTTTTGGACGTGTGAGAGAAAAGCTATTTAGCTAACTTTCACTCGTTATCATCAAACATGTCTGGAAGAATAAAAGCAAATAAAACATAATATGCATGTTTAGCTTGTAAACGCAACGCTCTACATGCAGGATACCATGTCAGTTTTCGTAACTACATTATTGGGCAAAGATAAGGATTCAAATCCTTAAGATATCAACCTTTTTTGCACCAATTTGCAAACACAAGCTCCAATTACCGTTAAAAACGGCTCGGTGTATTTAACAATCAATGCGTCAACTATGACATCAGATCAGCTTACTAACATGATTTAGTCCTTACTTAACATGATTAGATGAGAGAACTTCACAAAAAGCTTGTATCTATGCACTATCGATTCTATAATGCAACGTGCAACTATTGATAATCATGGTTTTAAAATTCCATAGGACATACATGTATTTCTTATTCGAAACAATCCGGCTTAACCTTCCAAAATTATTTTTTGGAAAAGTAAGGCATTCTAAATTAATGGGTCAAGACCACGTATCTAAGTGTATGTAAAATTCAAGTAGACGTGAAAATTATTTTTGCTAATTGTTTTCAAATTAGACTTAGGATTTATGTCAGAATCATCAAATTTAATTGCATGAAAGTTTGCTGTATTTCTAGTAAACACCTTTTTAAAATTAAAAACAAAACAAAAGTTGAGCATTAATTCTTTTAACACGGTACAACTTGGATGGTTTGCCTTGAACTAGAGCTGCAATCCGTGGCATTTACATGTATATTATAGTATGATATTTAGCTAAAACGTTAATAATAACTAAACATAACAATTACAAAGAAATTCTAGAGTTGTGTGCATAAAAACGATATATGTATGTGTCTATTAGATAGAAATATGTATTGCATGTACATACATCTGTAGAACAGAAAACGAAGAAAAATGAAACAAATTTTTCCTGCAACAAGAGGCTCACTGAAGTTACAAATATAATTTGTATTTCTGTGTGTGTATAAACTACAAAATTTTAGTGGCTTTATGTATGTATACATTATGAGTCTGCGTATTTAAAAAAAACTTGTACATTGTGTACAGCTTTAGGTAGCCACACTTTGGATTATATACACTAATTAATATACACACATTTTAACCAGACCATTAAAATGACAAACAACATGTCACGACCCACTACGACGAGTACGAGTACAGTACAATAGCTACGTTGAGAAACATTCGTTAAAATATACATAGTGGTGTGTGTTAGGATTCGGAAAGGTTTAGCTAAAAGCCGTATAGGAAGTAGGAGAAAGTTGAGTGTTTTGTTTGTGAGAGAAAAAAATGCAGCAGGTTTTTACCTTGAATTTCTCCGTTCAGTATAAAGAAAGCCGTGGTAAAAGTTAGAAAATACTTTGTGGTTTATAAACAGAAAAAAATGATTAGGTTGAAGATAAACAATGAACTTTTAAAAAAACATTGCTTGACGATTGATTTGGTTGGTGAATGATAGTTTTCTCGCTGCTTGATAGTGAATGTGTGCCTTCTTCCGTTGTACAAAAAATATAAATAGTAAATATGTATAGAAAACCTAACAATATTCGTATTAATTACGTTATAAAACACAAATCAACAAAGAAGCTAAAAACATATTATGCTATGAAATTGGTAATGTTTTATTTGCCCGTTTATATGCTAACTAAAATCAATTATCATTTTAAAACACAGATCTTCAAATCTTGATGCATACATACGTACGTAAGTATAAATTGGACAAACAATATTGGTATATATGCTAAATATTTACTTAAAAATGCTAAATTACAAATGGAAGGTTTTGATTGATGAGTTTAAAAACCAAGCTAATCTTGACAAATTATGGCTACTTTTTTGGAGCTAAAACTACAAATACAACACTTTAGCTCACTAAAATGAGGGACTAGCTAACTACAAATATTTAATTCAAAATTTTTATTCTGCAGCAGCTTCGATTATAAACTACACACCACTATGTAATTAAAATATTTATAAACTATACTGTGTGACAAGGAAAACTATTATACGTATTACAGTAAATATGAAAAACAGGTGCATACAACAGGAATACTATACAAAATTAATAACTAGCAATTTGCTTGATTCTCTAATTAAGTCTTAATGTTAATATAATCCAAGATATATTATAATAGTATAGATAGATTTGCAAATATGCGCATACAAATATATTCTATTACTCTCATGTCTATCATCAACATGTCTCCCAATGACTCCCACGTATTGTGTATATAAAAAATACGTGCAACTACACAAATATAATGAAACATATACAATAGCGGTTGTTCTAATTTGTAATATTTATCAATTAATTAGTTATTTACTAGTACCTCTAATTAATCGAGTATAATACTATAAAGCTAAAGAACGAAAAAATTCACTCGAAAGTACAAATCAAAGCTTTTAAGCAAATAAGGAAGTCCGCCGTACACTAATAAGTATAAATTATCAAGCATTTATAATGTCGTATAGTAAAATGTTTACAGTAATCTAGTTTGTAATTAAGCAAATTTAAAATGGTGATTGTGTGTGTTGTTAGTATGCGTGTATTTGCAAAGTTCGGGTTTACTAATTACTCTATTCAGTCCTGGTTCCTTCACGAAGCTCAGTTCTCTTTCTAATTCCAACTCAAAGCTACGCTCTATACATTTTTGACTATTTCAATTTCCAGCACATTCCTCTCATAGTTATTCATATCCGTTTAAAATTTTGGAACTTGTGTATTTTAAAGTAGAGCAGAGCCTGCGTTGGGTTTTCTTTAAGCCTTTAGAATTTCACTAATGAAATTGCGATACTCTTCAGATTCGATTTGCTTTTTAGCAAATTTGATGTATTCAATAGCTTAAAAACTTAAGCAGATTAGTTTATATTAAATTTCTTAACACGAATAACTGATCAGATTACAAGTTGAGGGAGAGCGTGTTTGGAGTGAAAAATAAACATCAACAAGCGTTGAAAACGGGTTGCAGAAAATATATACTAAGTAGTCATTATAAAAGGCGTTGGGAATGCAAAAAATAACATTATACACAAAATACCCAAAGAATTCATACACACCATGATGTTATTACGTACGTAATGTGCTTAATGAGCAGGTTAAAACCCAAGATATCCAATTAAGACGCCTATTATGTTTACAATGCATGCAAGCAACATTATTGATTTAAAGGCACAAAATGGGAAAGAAAGTGTCCTCTCTCTTGTTCTCATTTCAACTCAGGGATATGATGAAATTATTGTGCCGAGTATTTTCATCGAACATTGTGTATTAAGCTTGATAAAATATGTATTAGGCTACAGATCACCAAATAGCGTCGTGCCGACTTAAAATTAAAATGAAGGTGTACACTTATAAGAATGCATGTATTTCGTTAATCGGGGAAACAATAAGATAATTGTGGTGGATGTGAAGCAAAATAACAGTTGCGCTGAATGGATGTTACAAACTACTTTATGTATATGCATTTGCAAAAAAAGGTCTGAATTGAAGTGAAAGTGATTTTAATATCCAAAATGGTAAAAATTTGTGGAGTTTGGGTCAGATTCGTGTATTACATTGGCAATGGTGTTTTGATAGTAACGATGCAAGCAAGCCAATTATAAATGTAAACCAAATTTTGTCATTGCATAATTGTTGTGATGTGTACTACAAATTACTATTGGTTTTGGAATTGAAAAGGTTGTTTTTCTTAGTTTTCTGCTGACTTCTCTAAGTAAATGTTGTAATGTACATTCAGTAATATGTTTACCAACACATGTTAATTTGCATAAAAAACGTACTATACACAACCATGTCCTGGTCAAACATCACCTAGAATGAGATTAAATTATCAAACCTGTGCACCTTGTCTTTTAAATAGTTTTTTATCTAGGCATATGAAATCACGCGAATAGATCATGATATACATACATTCAGCAATGGTGAGCGGACTGTTTTGATTCATCTTTAAAATTGTTAGAGTACTTTAGTTTCAACCCAGAGATTATCTACCTCATTTTTATATTTGATAATATACAATCACGTTTGAAATCCTCGTTTTTTGTATTTCGCGTTGTATTCAGTTATTCTACGTATAAACTTTAAGTCCTACTTTGAAACGTACAGTGTGATTGTTATGTTGTTTTTATTTCGTTGTGTATTCACTGAACAAAATTCTAGTTGGCTTAAATTGTCATTTGGTAACCTGTTTAGAGTAGAAATGTCCACTGAAAATAAGTTTTACTTGCTTACTTGTTCAGTCAATCTCTGTTGGCTGAATTTATTTTACTTGCCTGACTAAGCGTATACACATTTTCTTGCGCTAACTGAAACCTTCGTTATTTTAATTGTCCTTTTACTCAGGGTTTTTGTGACTGCTTTTTTGTTATACATATTATGCTTTACATTATATAAGTAACATTTTTAGTTTACTGTATCGAATATCATTTTACACTAGTTATTATAGTATTTACCATTTTGAAAATGTAAACATAGTCGGGTATTGTCTAGACTTGAAGCATGCAAACAATACAAAAAATGTCCACCCATAATATAATTACCACACATTACTAGCTAAAAATCAACCTCAACCATATTAAATTGTAAAAATATCTGGGTATGCTATTTGGTCATATGTTGTCCATTCAAACCTAATATGATGCTTCAATGAGGAGCATTATCATGAAACAGTTTCAGGGAAGGAACTACAGATCTAATACAAATAGGAACCCTTTCAGGAAATATACAGCTTTTTCTTTGTCTGAAAATTTATCTTATAATTTGTTGTAAAATTTAATTGGCAAGTCTTAAATGCATAGATCTGCATAAAAAGTAAATCTTGTAATAACAGCAAAAATGTAAGCTACCTACTTTCTCATTTCATTTTACAATTAATGCAATGCAATGAAAATTAAAGATGTAATGTAAATACTATTTGCTTTATTGATTCAAATCGCGACAAATTCATTAGATGTTTTATATTTTTTTAAACTGCCTATACTTTGATAGTGGGTAGCAGTTATTATTATTATTTGACTGCTGAAATATGTAAAGGCAAATAATGTACATACATTGTTATGCGACCTATTGACCTGACCCCCGACCTGATATAATGATGATTGAAAGATTGAATTAGATTATAACTATACAGTTTAAATTGTCATGTCATGTATATTCATTCATTATTTTCAATTTAATAGCGTAGTTGTATAGCTGCCCACTTCTTGCATTGATAGTTTAATGTAAAAATAGTTTCCTGTTCTGTACGCATTTTGAGGAAATCATCGGCGATAGTATTCCTTGAAGAATATCCAAAGATTTGTTTATTGTTGCTTTAATCCGTAGTTAATTTACGCACTACTAGTATTTTTCTTCTAAGTGAGAATATATTCGTTGTTTTTGACTGTGTGGTAGTGATTTGTGTATTGTGTGTACAGCATGTGTGTTCATTAGATATTAGGTAACAAAATAGCTTAAGTGATCTTGAATACGTTTGTGTAAAAACAATATGTGAATGGTAACGGTTGACCGAACATTTTTCTAATGACACCGATGATGTCAGACCTCATTTGTCTGTGTCTACAAATCAAGTATCAAATAAAAATTAATCTGTCAATTAAGTTCAATTACTTATGATGTGTGTATAATGTACATGTATAAATATCACTAAGTAAATAAACTAAACGAGATATTGTTACATGTTTAAAACTAAGCTATTAGTTTTTATATTATTATATACATATAAACTACACACTCTGTAATTTGTGGATGTGTACATAAATTTTTATGATGTAATGAAATGTTTAAGAAAACTTTTTAGTTAACGTCAGTCTAGAGATTTAAGGAGTAATTATATGTCCTTTAGTTCTTAGAGAAGCCAACAGAAGAAACCTATTTATATGCAAAAAATAGGATTTCACACTCAAGTACAAGATTAATATTATTGTTATACATTATTATTATTATTGAATTATCATCGTTATTATTATCAGTACATATATGTATTACATTGAAATAAATGTTGATGATGAAAGTATTTAAAAGTGAACAAACGAGAAGCTTGTATTTTCATGACATATGTACTTTATTATATTTTCATTGAATTCGAGTCTTTTAGAATTTGTAAATCCAAACACCATTATTCATGCTTATTTTTTGCAAATGACCCATTTCGTCCTTCCAAGCTGGTGTTATCTGTAGGTCGTTTCTTGAAGCATAAGGATGAGATCACGTAATAGAAAAGATACAGTGTGATAGTTAAAACTGATATCAGAAATGCAATCACATCATAAGAATGATATTGAAAATAGTTAAGATCTTTCGCAGAAGATCTCAAATGAGGTGCTCCTTTGTTTCGAATCACGTAGTCAATCCAAAACAGTGCCTTTTCCAGGGAAATGTCAGGAAGATCACGGTACATTTTAGAGAGATGCTTTGCGCGTGCTTTGTATCTGTTGAAAATAACACGTTTCTTAAGAAATACCACAATTGGCACAATTCATCTCTTCAATGCTGTGACCATTATATGTACATATATAGTAATTTTAAATATTTTCTT
>JAHZNG010002456.1:0-10398 GCA_027744375.1 Orchesellides sinensis
TACACATGGTCAATCCCAACGTGAGCCTCATATAAAATAGGTTCCTTGTAAGTGTATCAATGTGTGTGGTAAAGAGACGTGCTGTAGTGGAAGAGTAAAGTGCTGTTGGAATACGAAAGAAGCATTGTTTGTGAGCATAAGCATGGCAATATATCTGTATTTACTAATTTTGTACATACATACAAGCTCTGTGATATGTGTTAATAAACTCTGTCATACACACAAACCAAGCTTCTCCATGTTCCCTGGTGGAAGTTCACTGGGAGAGATTGAAGCTAGTATATAGCATTAGCAGAGCGGTTTTGCTTTTTACACGAGAGAGGATGATGCTGATGTGGATTGAAATCGGTGGTGGTGGTGGTGTGGTACAGTTTCCAAATGTTACACACGGTTGTGTATGTTTCAAACTCTTTTGCTTTGCTTATTCCTGCTCCTCTACTCTTTATGCTCTACACGATCACAGGGAATAGATATATGAAAGCGAGTGCATAAAAAAAGCTGGATGCAGCTAAAGCTCTACAATTTTTCATAGAGAAAGAGGGGTTCCACCCGAATGGGTACGTTTCCGTATCCTAATTTAACGCAATTAATCCCATCCGCGACGATGTCGTCTATCTGGGAAGTTCTCCTCCCTCAATTCCAAAATCCAATCTAAATTCTATAAAATGCCAAAGAGGAGATTTATGCATAATATTTATATACATACATAGGCATATTACCTTTTCTCTATAGGCATATTACCTGAATATGCATGTTTGCATAATATACATACATAAATGTCAATGTATATGGTATATTTTATGTAGGATAACCTTTGTAATAGGTTATGGGATTAAAATTATAATCCTTTATGGGTACTTTTTCCCATATAAATGATATGTACTGATAAGAAAGCAATAAAAAGTGTATATTTCCCAGAAGACTGCTCTAACTAGCTTTGGCCAACCTGAATTTACATAGCTTTTTTAAACTGCCTGAACTTTAAAACATTTTATAGGTACTTTTTATTTCATCTTGAGCTTCATGAAAATGATCATTTACATTTTATAACTAAGCGGATGTAAGATCATATATGAGGTAAGTGATTGGTAATTTTAGCTATACTTTAAAGAAAACAAAGTGACGATAGAAGGGGAAATGACACTAGGTGCCAAATTGTGTATAAGCATGAAAACAAGCTATGAAAATCGTTATGACTGTATGAAATGAAACTAAAATTAAGTTTTTATAGTTTACTACTAAACATAATATACGCATGAGTACAAGACTCCAGAGGATTTTAAAAGGGCATTAGATATTTTGAAACCGATTTTCTTTGTGTGAAGACCATAACAACAATATAACTAATACCAAGACTCCAGACTACATGTGTACGACGGACGCGGCCACATGGATCGGACCTTGAAAGAAGTGAGAGTTAGGATTGAGGTTTTTTCTCCAACCCTTTTTGCTCTGATGCCTGTGACGTGACTTACTTATGGCGTTTAAAAAAAGACTTTTTATATGATGAGAAGATGTGGCTCTGTTTTGATGTTGGTGGGTGAATGATGATATGACGATACATGGGAACTTTTCCTCCACCACGCAGGCACAACCCATGCTTGGAGGGGTAAACTTGTTGGAATGAGAAAATGGCGTACTAACCATTTTTAATACTTGTTCCCTCATTTCGATTTTATCCTCGTAGTATCAGTCTTCCTTTATATATCATGAATTCATTAAGGTTGAGTGAGTACATGAAAAAAACTACGCCCATATTTCCTATCGCTTCGTGGGCCTTGCATATTGGAGCTGCTATAAAAAATGTTCATTTGCTCATCATGATGCATTGTTGTATATATCATCAGGATAGATGCTCATAAGGATACATTGTATTGTATGTATGAGTGAGTATATTTTTGAAACAATGACTGATCAGGTAATATACATTTTTTGATAAAGTATTGTTGCCATAATTTTTTTTGTTATGGTGGCTTACAACATGGCATGTATTTTTATCCATAACAAAATGAAAACTTCCACGTAGCCATGCAAATTCTCTTAATTTTTAATCCATTTATGGAGTAACAGCATAAAAATACCTTTTCATATTAAATTAGATAAGCCAACACTTAATTACAAAAAGATAAAGCCATTAGCTACAAGTTTATGAGTAATAGCGCAGCAGCAGTTATAACGAATTCCCTTGGTGGTTATGTTTATGCATTAGTCTCAATATACATATGCAAATTACAGTTTCTTTGTGAAACTTATTGTGTGCCTGGTACCAATCAGGAAACGTACAAAATTCAAAAAAACCTGTGTTGATGAGAAAATTCATTTACAAAAATTCATAATTGAAGGTTAGATGATGCTCATTAGATTTTGTAATACGACGTGTGGGTCAACAAGCAAAAGCGTTTTCAAGATGGAGGCTCAACACTCGTATTAAAAGTCCATCTATAAAAGTCTTCTTTTTCTATATCTCAATTCAATTGTGCATACCTTGTTTGTTAATGGCGAAAAAATAACAAAGTAACCCTGGCTCTGGCAACTCTTAGCTTTTTACATTAGCGGCAGTTTGGTGAAGAGATTGTAAAAATCCCGTAATAAAAAATTATACTGTGCTAATGCAGCCTTTTCTTTTCTTGTGTGTCCTGCTCCTCCAACTCCAACTTACAAGAAGAGGAGGAAGATTAATGTAATAATAAGTATTTTGAAGAAATCAAGTAAGAGAGATAGAGCAAAAGCATTTGGGATCTTAATATAATAATAAAGAAAAAAAAGTTTGGTGTGTATAATAATATAATAAATGCGTGTACACATAAAGGGTATAATAAGTACACACATAAATATACATACTCTTCTGCAAAGCATCGAAAAATACACAAATAAAAAACTTTCAGATATTCCAAATCCATTCCTCTTCGTCTTATCCAACTCCATACTAGAAAAAAATTTTACATGCAAGAACAACGCTTACAATGTGTAATTTGGTGGTGGTGGTGGATGTGGATGGTGGATGAAGAGCCTCTGAAGAAAAAAGAGCAGAAGAGTACTGGGCTCTCTCATCGAAAACTAAACTTAAAAAGCTCTCTCGCTTGATATTCTACCCCGTAGCGTTATTTTTTATGCTGCTTCGATTTTGTTGGAGAGAGTGCGAGATAAGTTTTTTTTTGGTGAAGGTAAAGCTATAGGGCTAATAGGGTTATATGAAATGCATACATTTTGGTGGTGGACGGACATCATGGGTATGATGAAGGGATATCTTATAGAGGTTATACACATAAGCGTTTGTTATACACAAACCCCATACTAACAACATTTTATAAAACCCCATCATCCTCCATGTAAAAAAGTTTGTGTGTAAATATAATTCTTATATGTGTCCATATGCATATGAAATATACATAGGGAAGAAGAAGAGAGGATACGATACAAGAAGATTTTTACTTTATGGATATTATACGGATACGGTGGTGTTTGAAAGTGGAATTGGTTGAGTGAAAGATTATATTATGTAGAGAGAGAGAGAAGAGAGAGAGGAAAGAGAGAGACAGAAGAGAAGGTTTTATACATAGAGTTTTCTATATGTGTGCATATATTTTTGTCATGGGATATATAACAATAAAAAAATCTTCTATATATACAAAAAATATCTCACAACTTTGCTTTTTACACACACCAAGTCTTTTAAAAAAGGGTTATACGTAGATGGATCCTTTTATTTTTCTTAGATGTACTAAATATATATAGTTTTTACTTATGTAGGTAATTTTTTTAGTTGTACTTTAAATTATTAACATTAAAAAAAATTTACCACCAGAGAAAAAATTCGTATTTTAGTATGAAAAGTTGTATCATGATATTAAAAAATTAAGTAAAGTTTTTTTCGTAAAAAAAAGTATTATTTGTTTTATGATATTGTTCTCAGTAAACCCGATTATTATTTTTTGTGTAAAAGTTTGTGCATAAAGTTTTACAGTTTCCACGTAACTACGGAAGCGTCCAAAAGAATCATACCCGTAAATGCAAAAAGAGAAAGGAAAGCATCATCGCATCATTATCATCATCAAAGCAACGAAGTTTAATTTACATAGTAAATGGTGATTGAGGGTGAAATCAAAACGGAAATTATTATGTGCAAATAATTTATCCTTTTAAATACCAAAAAAACCAATACAGATACCCGTGTTTTTAAATACAGTCTTAATACATCTTATTTATTTTTTAACCATCAAGAGAAATAAGGTTTTTTTAGAAAAAAATATTTTTTTCATGAATGTATATTTTTTTGAATAAACGAAAACGACATAGAAATTGTGTGTTTTAAAACGAAAAAGTGCTACACAAGAATATAAAAGTATTATAAATACACACACACATGGTTATACATGGTCTCCATTAAAAAAATATCCCACAAGCCATCACATCATCTTAATTATTCAGCACCTTATCTCATCATTTTAATAAAAACACCCTCATCTTATCTTCATGAGCAACATCATCCTCAACATCCTCATCAGTATCATCAAATGTCATAATGCAAGAATTAAGTTGTTGTTTTCTCCTCCCCTCGTGTAAACATTGTCACGACGAAATATAAAAAAAAAGTTCATCTTCCAACAATATAAAAATTTAATTATTCTCCGGGTTGTTTTTCCTGTGGTCTCTGGTTTATGACAAGCAAATTATTTTTTACAATTTTTACTATGGTTGCTTCCGTATCATTCATCATCATTGGAAACGAAAACAGTGTGTTGATTTGTTTACCCTCCACTACCTTCCCTTGACGACACGTCCACCTTCATCTTGTTCAACTTTAAAATAAGAAAGACAAAACTAAACCGGAAGTACACTAAGTTCAGTCAATCACACACTTAGTGACTGGAATTATGAACAATAAATACTCTACATTTACCCATCTACAAGTGTCCAGTAGTTTTTATTATGACCACTGCTACGATGCACGATGTAAGTGTCTAAAGTACAATTTCAAACACTTTCTTTCGATCTAATTTAAATACCTAATTTACCAATTTCCTCAAGTGATTGATTATGCGTTATGAATAATTAAATATGCATAGATAATTTACCAAATAATCTATGCATATGATTATTTGGCCTCATCTTTAGTTAAATTACATTTCCTCATATCAACTTCTTATTACCTCTTGAAGTTAATTTTCAAAAACTAATCACGCTTTAAAATACTATTTTCTTATTTGCATAAAAACGTTTGCATTTTTAAATGCACCTTGTCCAAAAATGCATGCATGCATTTCCAAACAACAACGCTACAAGTGATTTAAACTAAATGCACTTTTCCATGCACTTTCCTTTGTTAACTTTTCCTAGCATTACTTAACCTTGCATTAGTACTGCAATACTGCACTGCAGCTAAATGCTGCCATTAAATTAAGTAGGTACCACCTTTAACACAGCAAGGCATATTATCCCTTAGTTCTAGGTCTAGAACCGTTGTTGGTCTACTTTATGTTATGTGCATTTACTGTATTCACACACACGCATTATATTGCGTAAGGCCAACAATTAACCATGACGTAGATTACCATTGTGTACGCCATTTACCCCAAATTGGTCCCCGGGTATCTGCTGACCATAGGCAGGGTAGGGGGGAGGCCCTCTTCGTTTCATTTCCTTTGTGTGCCTATCTTATCCATGTCATGTCATGTCGTCAGTCAGTGAGGCACTCTCGTCCAGGCGTAATTTCGTAACTTTCATTTTAGATTTTGATCTCGACAAGGCTAGTCAAGTAGTTGCAGCTGCAGTTTACATTTAATTATTTTTTCACAAAAAGCTGATTATTTAATTAGAAAGTTAGATNACAAAAAGCTGATTATTTAATTAGAAAGTTAGATTATATTTTTGTAACAGTCACCAGCTGTTTTGGTTTGGTGACATTTATTTATTTTTGAGAGGATTTACGAAAAAAACTGACTGATTGACTGAAAGGGGGATATTAAGTAAGGCAGAAGGATGTTGTCGACGTCGACGGTAAACGGAAGTGTACTGGCGAAGAATCACACTATTATAGTTGCGGTTAGTATTAAAATATATATGTATAATTTTTTATAGATTTGGCAGTGTTGAGGAGAGGGTTTTCAAGAAAAATACGACCTTGAGAATGCCATGCGAAAAAATTGTGTTCTGAAATCTATTTTTCTTTTTCTTTGCCGCTCTTGCTGAATACTGTTGTGTGTGACGCATCTTCTTCTATTATTAGCCTCCTCGAGAGTGAGAGAGAGAACGAAAAAAACCTCTCGAACCCTTTATGTGTGTGTTCAGTGGTTTTTTTTTTCGTTGGGAGAGTATTTGATAAGAGAAGTCATGAAAAAATACAAAAGGAAGGTTGTGTAGCAAGTTAGTTTAGAAGTTTGTCCATGTGAGAGAGAGGGTTTTCGAACTGGTGGTTTCGAACTTTACGGGGAGGTTTGTGTTAGTTAGGTGGGTATAGTGGGGTGAGTGATTAAGGGATGATTTTAGAGGTGGGAAAGGGGTCAGATTGTCAAATGGTGGTAGAAAAGGCTAAAATGGTAACTTAAATGGTATTTATTTTGAAAGAGGAGAGGAAGAAGAGGAGTGGTTGGTGTAGAGGGAAAAGTATAATTGTGGTTGTTTTATTTGTTTTGGTTTTTCAGAGCCCATTTAACATGCGCCAGTACAACTTAAGCGTACTTCGGCCTCCGGTGAGTAAATCAGGCCCTGGTTCCAGTGTCCCTAAAACATCCATGTCGTACACAACGGCAGCTAAGTCGTTGGATCTCCTCCGACAAAATATCCAAAGAAGCATTAACCAAGAAATTCAGACTGTCATTTCAAAATACATAGATGTAAGTGTGAAATTTGAGAAGAAATGGATTGTGATGTTGAATAATATGTCATTTGAAAGGTTGAAGGTGGTGTGTGTTAATGTGTGTTTTTGTTGAATTAATAGGTATTCTTCAAGCCTGGTATTGAAAACATCCGAAATAATTTAGGGCCTGATTCAGTTACTGACGACCACATCAAAGGGATGTGTCGGACAATTTTAGAAGAAGCCAAAGTTATGTATCCGGTGTTTGCCAATTCTAATCCGTCCCAAAACTGTAATAATAGAAGTGCAATAGACGGCAATGACGCAGACTATCAGAATAGTCATTCTCAAAACCAAATCAAGCAGGAAGATGTGAAGCCTCCCATAACCGTAAGTATATATTGTATTGTTTGAAGATGTGTATTGATAACATTAGTGTTTGGCTAGTTAATGTCGCTAGCGTATTTATAGTAGTTTATTGAACTGATTAATGAAGGTTTGTTTTGTTTTTACATTACACAGAGTCCGTCAGTTTCCACGGGTGTGAAGAGAGAGTCGGATACCGATTCAGAGGCTAGCTCTCTGTCTAATGCCAGTAAAAAGATGAAAAAGTCTGGAAACAAATCGAGCTCAGGAAATAACAGTAGTAGTGGTGGTAGTACAAACAGTACCACTAATGGTAGTAACTCCTCTAGCTCTAATTCTCAAAAGCCTAAGAAGCCATCAGGACCGTCCAGAAAACATGTAGCGCAGTGGGAGGTGGCGAAGCTTACAACCGACACTTTGTTCATCATGGGAGCTAAGTAAGTGGTGTAATTATATATATTTTTGATAACAGTTTCCAAGTTTTGGATAAAAATATGCTTAGTTAGCTTGAAAACTATATAGACTGACGAATCAAAAAAAAGTGACTAATCGTGTTTGTTGTAGGGGTGTACGGTGTAGCGTTTTGTAAAGTTCAATTGTTTAAGAGCGACACCACTGTTGCACACCAGCTTGTGATCCTGTATACCGAGTATTAAAGTTTAAAGTCATGTCATGTTGTACGTGTCAGTTAGGAACTTTGAGTTTGGAATCTTTGTTTTTTGCTGCTGCTATTTCTTCAAGCTAACTGAACGTATTAATATTGATTCATATGATTTCATAATTTGCGATGAGAATGCACAAGATTAGATTTGGTGTACACGAAGAAAAATACTTAGGGTAATAGTAAGTGCCTATAATCGTAATAGTATATATTGGCACTAAATACTAACAATAACAGAAATGCTGGTTTTCGAAACAAGTACTTCTTATGCAACTGACAAGAATTAAAAACAAGTGCCTATTAAATTATATTTGAACGTTATGCTGGCATTGATCCAGATTCATTGGGTTTTTAAATCGAAATCCCTGCTTGAGCTTTATAGTATATAATGCATTTGGAGAATCCGTCGATGAATTTCTTGACCTCATTTTGTGCATTTCCTTTATATATATATATATTTAGTTAACGATTACTTCATGATTTTCTTGCAGGGCCAACAAAGCTTTAGGGTTTGCCCAGACTCGTGGTCGATTGTACGTTAAGCATCCAGGTCTCTTTAAGTATGCCAGTGACGCTGATGACAAGGAGTGGTTGTCGAAAAATAAGTTGATGCCGGCGACAGGTGGACGAGCGTACATCATGCTGCTTGAGGATATCGAAAAGCTGGCTCGTGACAATAAGTAAGTTATCATTTATTTTATTTTTTACTTTAATCTTAATCACGTCTTATTTTAAATGCTTTTAAAGCAAACAAGTATTCCTGTGTACTAACATATTTCAACATTTACAGGTTAAACGTAACCATCAACTATGAGGATATTAAAGGATTTCGAGTTCCAGATTTTATTTTGGACAAGATGAAAGCTTATATTACAACGTGGAAGAAGCAGTACGCTGAGGAGGGTCAGAAAACTACGACGTCAAACCGAAAAAATAACAACAACAACTCAAACAGCAATGCTAGTACGAACAGTAATAGTAACGGTGGAAGCAATCAGCCAAATACCAGTAACTCCTTGGCGCCTACTACTACAATAACCAGCGCTAGTATTAACAACAGCATTGCCACAAGTAGCAGCAGTGTTGATAGTAACAACTGCACCACGACCTTCACTACATTGAACCCTCCTCTACCCCCTCCACTGCCTATTCACTCACAACCACCAATGCAGCAACCTCAACAGCATAATGCTCACCCTCAACCTGGTCTCGCAAGCTACCAAATGCATGGACCACCTGCATCAACAGCGACTGTTATATACGATGCAGGCTTTTCAGCACCTCAATCTCATGATATGCCAGACATGAGAGAGTACATTCATATTGAGAAACCACCGCCCATGTATCCAGGCCACTCCAACCAACCACCCTCGCATCCGATGCCACAAATGTCTAATCAAGGTGGTGGTTATGTGCATCAAAACCATTTAGATCCGATTGAGCAGGCATTGAGTAAAGGAGATTGGTCAAGTGTTTCAGATCGAAGCTTATTACAGTACGCTCTTCAGGTAAGCTACTACCTAATATTTGTGACGACAAGTTTTAAGCGTGCCATCGTAAACAATATAATTAGAGTTAGTATACTAGTATTTAACTATCCGCTTATACTTGTCTTCAACAGAGTTCAAGAAACATTGGCTCGTGGGATCCTCAGGATTCGTTTGACCTAATCGAAAGCGTCACAAATGGCGGATTAGGAGGAGGGGGAAACATGGGGGAAACATCCCCGTTGCTTCAGATATCACCAGATGGCGCAGCACACCTTACAGCTCCTCCACTTGGCCCAGTCAGCCCTAGTTGCGAGCTGAGTGCTGTTCTGGACCAGGCTTTCCAGTACACTGATACGTAGATATTTATACCGAAAGATAAAAATCTTGATTACAGACAGATTTGTTAATTATAAGTTTTACAAGAAAAGCTTATCGATAATTAGAGAGAGTTCTATATTTAGATAAACACTAGGTTATTTAGGTTCTGTCATCATGAAAAAGATTCAAAAGGAGATATTGATATTTAACGTATACAATATCTGACATATATTTGTAGATCAAGTATTTTCGCACACTCATACGTGTACACTAAGAAAACCCATCTCTTGTATAAACCAGACTACCGGACAGCAGTCTGACAATAGACGAAGTCCCACTTAATTATTATTCTGATATCAACTATAGAACAGTTACTACTCACAGTATATATAAAGATATACATATATTATTCTTATTATCTTATGCATACGTAGAAGTATTCGCGTACATACAATATTTATAAATGAACTATAATTTAATTAAAGCAATTTGTATGTACTTATCCTGCCTTAAATGTCTCATTTTTCAAACCGTGACTTAAGATCATCATTACTAATAATATGTACCATGAGTTCTCATATCTGTTGTTATTGTTGTTGCTGTTAAATGTTGTCTCTCATTATGTGTAGGTATATATTATATAGAAAGCTAAAATTGATTTATGATATCGTATATATATCATGTATTGTTTTTCCTTTTGGTTACTGCTTTATTTCGAGAACGATTGTAACAGTTGATATACTTACATACATTTAGTAACCACTCCG
>JAHZNG010002457.1:0-14587 GCA_027744375.1 Orchesellides sinensis
TGTCGAAAAATCCTTGTGTTATGATGTTCTTCTATCACGAATGTATGACAGCTTAGCTTGTCATAGAAAAATCCCGCCTTGGGGCGAATCAACTACTTAAGCTAAACTGATATATGTACAAACCTTCAATTTACATTTTACATAGGTATACCTACATATACTCATACAATGGTTAGATTGAATTACTTTAAACGGGAGTTTCATGTACTGATAAGATTATGAGAGAGCTCTGTTGATTTTTATTTTCAAGTACCAAGTTAGACCCCTACGTATATAATAAGTAGTATAAAAAATGTGAGATACTGCTTTATAATGCATTTAAAAACTTGCTTGCAAGTTCAGCTGAAATGTGCATTAACTGACTGCTTAAATATTAAAAAATCTTGCAAACTTACTCACGTTGTTTGTCATTTTTAACTGCAAACTTGGTTAAGGATGTGTAGTTTTCCCAATAATATATTTGCATACACAACTGATAATATGTATATCGTGATGTGATTTGTGGTGGTGAAGATTCGGGTAGCAACAACTCAAACTACTGAAGATGGTCATGATAAAACGTAAGGTTTGACAAAATATGCTAAACTTTGCTTTTTGCTTTCATCAAGAGTCATGTTTGTTATATACTTATTACAACTTTTACAAAATTCACTACTGCTGTCACCTTCGTTTTCAGTATTACTTTCGGAAGGTGAGGTCAAAGATGTAAAGTTCATGTGCTACATCGATGTCCAAGTTTTTTGCTTTATTATCCAGGCAATCGTAACCCTTTATGAAGCATACTATGCGATAAAATGTAGATAGTGAGGTTTAGATTGATGATCCATAGTGTTGTAGTACAAGATTTTAACCTGAAACGATTTGTTATCTGGAAAAATTTTCCACGGATTTCCCCCAAATTTATAAGATTCTTGACCTTCCTAAAATACTCGCTACTGACAAAGAATTCTAGGGTAAAGTTTAAAGAATACATGTTAAAAGATTATGTAACCTTATAAAACAAAACCCCACATTGATATACATATTATGTAAATGCATATCAGGACCAGATTATATTATACGTACATGAGCATTAATATCAAAGGTAATAAAAATATCGCAACCAGTTGATAAATACTAGATATCTGGCATCAATTTATCCAAGAAGTTATCAAACACTTACATAATGATGCATTACTTACCATTGGTAAGCCGTTTTCGCACGACATTTTACGCAAATTTAATAATTTAACATAGTATACTGATCCCGTTGGGCAGTTATATAAGGTTTAAGCCGTTTTAATAGGGTTTGATAAAATATTGGTTGGTGGTATCGTTTACAAGGCAAAAGCAAATACAGATATTTATACTTTCCATTAAGGCAGTAGTCCAATGCTCCAAAAAGCGACAAACTTGTAGAAACATGATTTTATTTACAGCGAAAGGAAAGAACAGCGGAAAAGTAGATTTTTACAGCAAGTTGATGCATGTACTAAAAAAGTACCGTATAACCTTTCTTCTTCCGCTTGTCTCTTGAACAGCAGAACAGTCTGAGTTAGTAGCTTGCTCTAACTTGACTACTTTCCTTTACAATTTAAATAGAGGTTGAGTAAAATTGGAAGCCTTCTCGCATGATATGCAGTTTATCCTTCATTTCAAGAGAAAGCTCATATTCTATACACCATGTACCATTTAAACTTTACTGAAAGTGAATGTGAACAAAACGTATAAACTTTTTTGTATGAGTATGAGAATATATGCAAGTTTTCAAGAAGAGAAAGGTTTGAGTCTGACAGCAGAAAAGTGAATCTCTTCTCCGAAAACCATTTTCCCATTCCAGCAACAACATTCATATTTTCTTTTTTTACTATAGAGTATATAAAATGTACTAATAGTGCCACTGCCTCTCCCTATTCACTCGTTCACTTCACATCTCTCCTTCTCTCTCTCTTGTTTTCTTTGAGTCTACTTCTTAAATGTCTCCCTTGCTTATAATATCCTAGAAATTCCAGCTGCACATGTTTTTAGACACAAAAGAGTATATAACCATATCAGCTTATAACATTGATGCTTCTTATTCCTTCCTTCCTTCTTGTAGGTCGGCCTCTGTCGGTGAATCCGATTTTCGGTCTTTTCTCTCCGTCTTGTCTACTCTTTTGGTTTTCATCTTTAATTCCCCTCAGTTTCTTTCTTTTTATGTGTTTATCTTTTTCCCTTTTGTGTAAAAAGCAGATTTCCTTCCTTCCTTTTGATTGCTTTCTTTTAAACTTGTTCCTATGCTTTAGTTTGTTGCTTGAATCGTTTTCCATTTGCCCGATAAATAACTAACATTGGAAAGCTTAAAAATGTGACCACAACTTTTCAAAATAAAACAAGCAACGTCAAGTAACAGTAATGCATGCATTAAACTGGCTAAATTTTCATTTATTCACAAAAATATTTATTTATTTGCCATTCTGAAAACAAATGTGATAATATGTTGAGATATAAGCTGTACAAATTTTTCATTGTTTTATCTGTCTTTTGTTGTCAGTCAAGTCTGCAATTAAGTTCTTTATGTCAAATAAAAAACATGCCTTTTTTTAAATTACGTAAGATTGGCAGAAACTCGGATAGCTGAAGTAGCTATACATAATATGGTATTGTATTTGCTGTATC
Source organism: Orchesellides sinensis (assembly GCA_027744375.1). Classification (NCBI taxonomy): domain Eukaryota; kingdom Metazoa; phylum Arthropoda; class Collembola; order Entomobryomorpha; family Orchesellidae; genus Orchesellides; species Orchesellides sinensis. The sequence continues at coordinate 2,638 of JAHZNG010002457.1, forward strand.
AAGCTTATATTTAGAGCTAAATTCACTAACAAATTCGATACAGTAATACCTTAAAACGGTTACATTTTTACTTCATTTACATTATACATACATCGCCCGTAAAACTACACCAATAAGAATTTACAGATTTCAGACTGCATACAAAGATTTTATATAACGCTTTAAAAAAATTGGAAAGGAAAGCTTTTTATTATGCCAAACTGTTTTTTAGTTTTAAACATTCTTTGCATGTATCACTTGTATATTTAAAGTTGGTATTACACGATGAGTATAATTACTTATGGAAAGTACACAAGCGAAACGGATTCAGGAAAATCATTCCAATTTACATACAACTAGGTAGTACGACCTTAGATGTAAATTGGAATCCTACACGCGCTGAATTTTTTGATTTTTCATCCTTATAGCTTAGGAACGTCATCATTTTCATGCTTGCATGAATAGTTGCACCTATTACATAGTTAAAGAATAGAAGCTCATATAATTTGTCCTATCAATCACGATACATAAGTAATTTGTGTTTATTGGAATCCATACGCATTACTGATGTTTTTGACGTTTGCTCTTTGGTCAGCAAGTGTATTGTCATTCTTTATCAGAAATTTCCATGTTGTGCTATTTCCATCCTGAATAAAACTAGCTCAAATACGTAACTAATTTGAAAAGTAGGGCATGACCTGAGTTCTTTAAATTTGTTAGAATAAGATTGAAATGTACTTAAATAAATCACATAAAAAGGATAATATCCACTAGTAAAAAATCTATATCAGCAGCTATGTAAGAAATAAGAAATGACGTAATGTGCATTTAATGCTAACTTGCTAGTTTTCTTTGGGTGTTTCTATTGGCACTGTGTCCAATCCACAGAATTCGCAAATTTTTACACATCACTACTGCTGTACAAATACGAGCATTATGATGATTTTGACAGATTTATAATGTAAGATATGTTGTTCACAACACATGAAAAATAAAACTTGCCAGAAATATGGATCCCATTCAATTCAAACAAAATGTACGGGTGTAAACGTTTATAGTTTTATTTTCTAAAACATCAAGCAACAAGAAGATGTATATATGTACATATGTATCTTTCTTACAAAAAATGTAGAGTTAGCTTTTGTATTTGCTTCATAGAACATCTCAGGTTCATTTTATATGTTGCGCAAGAATGTATTGTGCAGGAGATATTTTTTTTGTATAATCATATATCAAACTTGAAAAGAGGCAGCAAGACAGGAGACTGACAGAAAGTCAGACAAACGTCTCAGAAGGTTACATGATATAAAAACATAAAAAAGATTGTACAAGTGGACATTCTAACATACCACATCTAAATTTAAATTACAAATTACTCTTCTAACTGACTGTAGTTCTAGTTGATACACATTCGTACTGACAAAAAGGATCATATAAGATCATCATAACCATTGTCGTCATCATATGATTAATAAAAGATTTAAAATTTTCCTCGTGGCTAAACGCTCAAAGTATAACAATATTTTTTGCTTCTAATCTTTAGTTTACAACGTGTGTCCTCCTTCAAGCTGGTTCAATGATTTAATAATGAATGCAATAACTAAAGATTTAATGAGTTTATATAAACCAGCATGAAAAAAAGTTTGTTTTTTGCCTAATGAATTTGCGTGCTTCTGTTTTTGTTATGACATGCCATACAAATAATTCTAAATGCTAAATTGTCTCTCTGTTAGCAGCTCATATAAAATAACAATGCCGACTTCCCAACTTTAAAACACGCATGCATTGTGTTTATATGTATATGCATATTTTTATATATTATACATTAAATTGTGAGTAAGCACGACAAAGACTGAGCTAAAAGCAAAAAAAGTAAGAGCAACAGTCCGTAAATCTCCCATTTTTTTCTGCACTTTTAATGCAATAAAACCTCAAGGGGCATTATATGGTCTTTTTATACTGTACTAGTAATACAGAGCATTATGAGCATATGGCTTGGCTAAAATTTCCCACCAGCATGATGCCTCATCTCTTCTCTCTTCGGCATTCACTCCAACGCAAAGATGCTTACGTCTGCCCTGCTTGAAGCTTCACTTGCACTGAAGCTAGTCAGTCAGTTCAGTTTTGCAGGATGTATGTAGGCATACCACTACTGCACAAAATACATTTATATAGCCTTGGAACACATACCAGAATGTAATGTGCACGATCTGGTGGGGTTTGGCTTTAAGGAAGCAAAATAATGATGAGTTGAGATGTGATGTGATGTAGGATGATGCCAAGCGGATACAGTTGTTTGTGATATGCACTTTGATATCAAATTTTATCCCGTTGCATACTATTGTATTCAGTCAGCATCCCACACAGTAGTCCCACTACGTTAACTATGAACATCTGCAAGAATATGTGCATATTCTCTTTAAATCCCTTTGTTCTGATTGCTACCCTTTATGTACCTTACTTGATGCTTAAAAATGGATACGTGACACAACGCAGGTAGTTTCGAGACTGTAGTTTACAATGATGGCATGAAATTTATGTATGTATATATAAACGGGTAGCGTCAAATGTTGTAAAACAAACTGTGATATAAAAGTGTCTAATTTTAACCCAAACATACATATCCAAAGCATTTTCTCCGATTGATTTGATTTCATCCATGGCCTGGATACTAGCGTCATCTCATCAGGTGCGAGGCCTGTGTATACTGTAATTAATTTCTCCAATTTAGCGTACGACTTGAAGTAATTATTTCCCTTCATTCGATAAAAGGAAACCGACAATGAGGAGAGAGGTAAAACAGAAGGGAGTATTGTGTGAATTGAATTTGGCTTCATTGTATAGCTACAATATTAAATGTACATGATCACATATGAAGGAGAGGGCTAGTAGTTAGTAGCCACAGCTCAGTCGTGCTTGCTGTTTTTTTGTTAGTAGAAAACCTTGCCAGTTAGGTTAGGCTGTTTTATCGTATAAACCATGAACATGTAACATACACACATGCTATAATTTATACTACTCTATTGTCCGACGCGGTCGTACATTCTAAGCTACTTGGAGATTTTATGACCTTTCAAGTCATCTCCGCATGCTTTCGGATTTCTATTAAATTAAGTAGTGGCAAAGTAGCAATGACTCTCATTCTGCGGGGTCTGCTTTTACTCGTGTGGGTTTTTACCTACTATATGTACTTTCCGATTAGATGGATGGTGGTAATAATATACCCGGTAGAACTATGACAATACTATTGGAGAATGAATGTGTTTACGGTTAATCACTATCATCAAAATAAGAGCTGTTACGGGTTTATTCAAGGAGCTTAGTTGATTATTTGGAGACTTGTAAACTCACAAGTGGTGAAAGTCACAAGCAAAAATGCAGGGAAAGCAATGCAATAACTAGCATACTGGCATAGTATGATTTGCATTATGCATTGCAAGCATTCCAATATTGAATTTAAATAGGTTAAAATGGTAAATTATAAAAAATGTATCATAATACAATATTATTAACACGATTTCTAACCACAGACTGATATTCATAAAATAATAGGTTTCAATAAAAAACACCCACAACGCGGCTGGTTTTACAAGTACAAAGACAGTATGCTGGAATTAACCTGATTCGGGAAGTCAAGTAGCCTCGACGATATTTTTTATGACTCGGTGAAAAGTAAAAGGGCAGTAATATATTTGTTTGCTCAACAGTGTAGAATGAAAAATGGTGTCAACCACTGTGCCACCAAATATATACGTTCTTTCTAAGTGTCTATGCAAAAGTTGCCTAGTACAGCATTTCGAACGTTGTTGCATGCATGCATGTACGAGAAAATAGTTGTCTTTCTTTGTTATGCATATAATATATATGTTTGTAATGTCCGCAATCCCCGTATACATATGTCAAAATGAGAACTTTCCACTTTTTTCCTTCTACACAGTATATTACCATAGTATACATATGCATTAGTAATGTGTGGTGTTAGGGTCGCAAAGTATGTCTTTGAGTTGAACGCGTGGAGGACCACCAACCAATGGGATAAAGTAACTGCAAGTTAAGTGAATAACATGCATGAATATTATATGAACTGATATGTACTTATTAACGCTTTGATAATATGAACATTTGTATGTGTGTGTGATAGGTTTCCGAAATGTTTAATAATGTATGTTAGTATTCTATGGTCTGACTCGTCAGTAGTCAGTAAAAAATAGAAGTAGTTGTAGGAATAATATTGCCGCAATAGAAAGCAAGTGGTAAGTTGCTTTGCCCCCAGCCAAGTTGCTGAAAGTTCTCCTTCGGATTGCTTTTTCCTCCGCTTGTGTCGGTTTTTCGCGTTTCTTAATAAAAAAGAATGTATAAAATATTCTTTATGTTTACACACGTCATCAACCTCATGTTGCTCTCAGAAAAAACATACATTGTACAGAAGTTTTCACAACTTTGAAATAAACACTTTTTCCTTAACAAATTTTATGAAAACTTTTGTCACAATCAATATGAAAGCATTTTTGGTTTCAGTATATTCAACACAATAGCGACCATTCTGTAATTAGGAGCATTTTCAAGCATTAAAACTCCAGAAGCAGTTTTATGAATTTTACAAAAGCTTGTCTCGGCCCAATTTGAGTACTCAATAAAACGTTGTTGCGGTTTTGTAGCGAAAGCTTCCTTTGATGACGTTGACTTGATTAGGTCGAAAAGCACAATACTTTACTAGTCAAGCTCAATGTGGTACTATATACATGCATATGTCTACGTTGGAGCCATAGATCGATTGTACAATTAACTACTTTTATCTCGGACTTTTGTATTATTGTCCAGAACAAAAAGAAAAAATTTGTGTCTCATTATTTTTTGTACAAAATTGGTTCAATCAGTTTGACTCAACCGTTGATATTACAATAACCACTTATGAAGCATTTGAAATAAAATCAGAATCATGTTCATGTGAATATTAACCTTCTAACTTTTTCATTGGGTAAACTTTTATTGGGCTCTTTCTTGTTGATGTTCCCTTCTTCTTTTGAAACAAAATCAAGGATTTTTTCCTGTTTCCTTTGTAACATGCAAGCATGTGGGAACTTTTTTCTGTTGAGTTCAAGTCTTCATAAAAATCCTCTTCTTTGCTTTATTTTGTTGTGTATGTATATGATGTAGAGCTGAACTTCGCTTACCTTGCACACGAACCATCAACATTTACTTTAAGCTTTATACCCATACACACAAAACACCATCATCATCCGCTTTCAAAGTGACAAGTGACATTTTTTCGTGAGGAAAGAACAAGCCTGCCACACCACCGTCGTGCCTCCTCGGCTCTCGGCTTGATGTATGTAACATACCTATATTACAATAGCTGTACATATTTTTACACTTATTGAACGCTACTCAACGTAAAATGTTCCTTGTGTGTGTGATGTGATACACATACTACATGCATACATGAACGGATGAATGAATAATGTTAAAAGTAAAATTGTTGTCCCAATGCCAAAGCTAAAGCCAATAATATCTAACATGTATCTTTTAGCTTCTGCATAACTCACATATTGACAGATACATTTTTTGTTTCTTTTTTCCCTTTAACTCTCTTATTATTATGAATAATACAATGAACACGGGAAGGAGAAAAAGAGACCATGTAAGAAACGATAAAAAATACTATGAGTTTAAGAACAAATGCCAGTGAGATTGAGGAGAGAGCTCATATGGCTCGCTGTAGACATACATATACAATATTAGTACATATGGAGTAAAAAAAAGTATACGAAAAGGAGCGAAGTTCAGGCAAGTTGAGTAAAAAGACTAGATGAGAAAAACTCATGAAATATTCATCCAGTTACCATTACTTTACATTAGTTTTTCTTCTCCACATTTACTACTTACCACCACCACTATGTATTAACTGCCTTTTCCCTACACAGTTTCTTGTTTAAGTTTAAAAGTGTACATATGGAACTGATGTGTAAAAAAAGTTAGGCTATATGTCGCTCTTGCTTGAGAAGACTTTTTAAGAAAAATAATGTACAAGAGAGTAAAAATTCTACTTAAGTATTTGTTGGTGTTATGTATGCATGCCTGCATGCCATGTCATGCCATCCACTGCACGGCATACATATCCATACATTGGATAAAATGTATCTTGTCGGTCGGTGGTGTTCAAAAAACCTGAAGAAAATGACTAACACAATGTCTGAGAGTATCTCTGTAAACAGGGTGTAGTTATCTCAACTTTTAGCTACCGTAATATCGCAACTTTTCGGATATGGTTACATTACATTAGTGAATGAAAGAGCAAGAAAAGAGGTTTCAGGCATTTGGTACTTATAAGATCTATTTTACTGTTAGTACTAAGGTTATATATGCATACCGTACAAATACCATGCTGGTTTCCTCTCTGATGGTTAAATTGAGGTTTGAGTGTTATGAGCATAACTTATTTATTTTCTCCGCTTTTGTACGTTTAATGGTAGGGAAGATTGAAGATAGTTATTGGGTAAACGATAAACCTTTTTTGTGAAATTGGTATTGTCTTTATCTTTCGCTTACATCAATTAATATTTTAAACCCGGGATGGTTGATACTGCTGAACTGGAGTGTTTTGTGGCTATTTAATAAACCTTAACAGATTCTAATTAATATGCTTTCTAAGAAAAGCCTTGGGCATATACATACATATGTACATACAATTCATCATATAACTATGTATTACATAAATTTTCCTCTTGCCAATGTCACAACTAAAATAAATGTGTTTTTGTTCGCTGAATTTTCATTTGCAAACATTTTGGTATCAACATTTTCTTAGTAGGTATAATGAATGAATAATTTTGCTGACTCTTTTTTGCCATCCTCATCAGATTGAAATGAATTGACAACGGCAATAGGATTACCATAAATAAAAAATTGACCAAGTGGCAGATGTACATTTGTCAATTCATATATAGATACAATACTTACAAACACACGAGTGCTTACTTGTTTTTTTTCTATTCTGTAGCTTCATTGGATTCAATCGATTAACCAGATGAAACACATTCTCATTACTTATAAACAGATAAGTTGCGATACAATGCGCAACAATGCACGAAAAGCAACCAAGTTAATAATGCATATTTAATACAATGCGTATTTATGTATGTGTACCATACCTTGTTTGTGATTTGCATGCATGACTAGAAATGTAGGTATGTCATGATGTCGAAGAAAATGCCTCCTGTGTGTACTCAAGACACACAACCTGCTGTTGCTGATATGCCAATTAGAGTAGCTTGACAGAATGGAGTGGAAAGAAGTGATGAACTATATAATACGTATAGCGTGTTACAGTCTTAAAGAATAAAAGGCTTTAAAGGATATTATGTGGTTCTTCTAAAAACCTTTTTTTGTCGTGTGAAGTAGAAAGAGAGAATCTGTAGCAAGAGTCGAGTAGCAGAACAGATGTAAATGGTGTTGCATATTTTATACTCGTAATCGTAAACACTGACGGCAAATACATAAACGTACACTTTCAACAAACCAAAAGTCTGCGGATCGATGTTATGCATGTATGTATTGAATATTATGGGAGATGAGATGATTATGAAACAAGGCCAAGATGTGAACTTGAAGTAACCTTGTTATTCTCATCTTTTGATTATTCCATGAAGTAAAGTGACTAGATGCCAAGTGATGTAGTTTTTGACACAACAAACTGGTGATATTTTTCTTGCATTTATTAATTTAGATATCAAGTCATAATGTATTTGATGTGTGTTACACAATATTTCAAACGATGGGTTGTGCATACTTATAGGTACCTATTTATACCGTCGTGACATGAAAATAAAAGTTTCTACAAAATACCTACCTAATCAAGCAGCTAAATAGTTTTGTTGTACTTAAAAAAAGTATCTTCCGTATTTTTCAAGGTACATACTTCACTGCATCGTCATCAAAATTATTATCTTAGTTCAAACCCTAGTGTTCCTTTTAGTTCTGCTCATTTCATAAAGTACAAAACTCTTCTGTATTCAAAAATATAGCAACCATGTTTGTTCAAGAAAAACACGGTATAATATCAGTGGAACTGATAGTCAACATTATTTTCTTGTTTTTTCCTTCTCCTTCATGAAACACTATCTATTTATTACGCTTTACTCAGTCTTTAGTGTAAAATCAGCAGTGGTATGTGCAGGCATGCATTCCAAACGATTCATTTTTATCAGTTATCGTTTCAGTTTTTAAAATAGACACACAAAAACATGTATGTTCAAGTAAATGTGTAATATATTGGCTTCACAATAGACAAACAAGTCAACCATCTGTACATATGTATCTAAGATTTAGCAGTATAGAAAGATATTCCTGATTACGCTAGATTATGTGTATACTGCACAGTTTTGTTCATGAAGTTTTAAAAGAGAAGGAAAGGAAATTGTTTAAAAAGTAAAAATGTTTTTACAAACATATTATATGAATACAACACGGAAAGTACATAGTAGAGGAAGAGCAATAATCCAGAAACGGCAATGTGATGGGAGGATGATAATAATGATGGTGTTGCCATGAATCTTGTTCCCTTTCTCTATTACTCTGCATGCCACTACTACTGCCACACATTTCTTTCCCCCTTTTTTATGCTTCATCACCAGCCTCTCTCTGTGTAACAAAACCGTTCCCGGTCTGCAAAAGGCAGTAGCATACTGTTGAAGTCAAGTCTTGTACAGAATGATGTATGCATATTTAACGTAGGGCATATTTATGCATATTTTTACTTTTAGTACACTAGTTAGGCAACAAAATGGAAAATGTTGCAGGAGAGAGAGAAAAGACGGTAATGATAAGAGTTATTAGGTGAGACTCATGTCTAATTAACTAACTAATGAGTTGTGTCAGGATAAAAACCTCTCTATTTGTTCGCCTATTTCTTGTTGTTGTCTTTTTCTGACCCTTGAGAAGTGTAGGAATGCAGTGCAATTTAAAATCGAGAGAAGTGTTCTCAACCAAAAGTGAAGATGAAAATGTATATTATATGCCTGTGTGTCCTTTGCTCTCAACAACTCTTTTTTATATTCTGCATATCACTTCGTTGGTTGATGACTAAAAGGCAGATTGCATAGAATCACGCTGCAAGTCCAATGCGTGGTAAATATTATCCACTACTCGTAACTACTTATGTACGCGTTGTGATTTGATGATGGTTTTAAAATGGAATGCGATACGTTTACATACACACTTAACGCATATATCACTAAAGATATGCTGACAATGTTGTACTCCTGTCTGTAACTACAATGTTAAAATATAATTCAAGAGATGATAACTATATTTTATCATTATCACGGTGCACGGCACAGCTTGGTTTAAATTGCTCCAAAGCAATGTGTGTTCGTGACTTCGCTTTTGCCACTCTGAGCTAAAACAACAAAAAGTCAGGTCTAGGCTGAATGACTAATAAGAAAGTAGGACAAAAGTAAATTCTCACTACATTATTACAGAGTACTTATATGACGCTATATACATAATGGATGTACTACATACTAAACTATGAGTATTTTGTATGAGTGCAGGACTACGTACAAAGTCATACTAATTTATATTTATACGGAAAATCATATAGACAAAAATAACTAAGTATTTTTATTTTTGTTTTGTTTAACAGGTGCTGAAAATGTCACTTGCCAAAGTAAAACGGATCGAAGATCCCGAGAGCTTTCTTCGTCGCTCAGTTCTAATCAATAACACAAATAAAGCGACTTCAGCGAGAAGTAAGAGAAGAGAAAATGATGCGTCATGGTGGCTACACCCCAAGACTCAGCTCATGTTCTTCATACCGTAAAAGTTTTGCCTGCTCAAGGCTTTCAGACCTCTCTGTAGTGGATGAGCCGGTGCTGGATGATGAGCCAGGACTGATAGAACCAGAAGGTCCATCTCCCTTGGATAGCATCACAATCGATAAAAGTCACCATAACAGTCCTTCCATCATGCATAATCCAAGAAAACGACCACTCTCTGATGAATCCGAAGATGACTGTGATGTTCAAGCTGTTCTCAGTCAGATTTATATTCCACCAACCCCATGCATTATTTCCAGCATTGATGACGATGATAATGCAATGCATGGTGTGACCTCTTCCACCAGCGATTGTGCCCTTGATGGTTCTAACAACAGCATCCACAATCCAGCTACAAATATTAATACTATTAGCAATCCCTGTGATTCGTCTTCTTCCGTTTTAGACTCGGTATCATTTACAAACTGTACAGCATCAAGCACCTGCAGTTCCACCTTAGACTGTACTCTTTCAAACCCGAGCTCCATGATCTCCAGAATTTCTTCAAATTTGCAACTGGATTTCCAAGGTCCTGAATGCAAAAGATCCCGTTTGAGCACCGAGGAAGACGATAATGATCCCACGTCACTCCTTAATGTTGTGACAGATGAGTGTTCCCTAGATGATGATGATGTGGATGTTGACGTTGTGGGTGATAGCGAAATGAGTGACTGGCCTACGCCTCCATCCACACCCACGACACTATCTCTTCTTACCTCAGCAGCAGCAGCTGCTGCTGTTGCTTCCTCATCTCCAGCAATGAACCCTTTAGCTTCACTCGCTCTTTCTTACTCTATTTCCGCATGTGCATCTCTTGCCGGCTCCAGCGGAGTAGTACATCCTGCAATGACAATGAACCACATGTCAGCCGCTGCTGCTATGCATGCCACATCATCTTGCCATCTTGATACAAACAAGTGTACAACTGGAATGGATACTGACGACAACGAGCTGGTGGTTGGGAGCATTGATAGTCATAACAATGAGGAGAGAGAGACTTACGAACCAAGTGATACTAATGGTGCTATTCCTTTAGATAAGGATGACAGTACCTACAGTAATAGCAGCAGTAGCAATGAGGACTCCAATGATAACAATGATGCCAACACAGATGAAGAAGACCTTCCGAATTTCCATTCTGTAACAACCTCTTCCTGGGGCAATGAGAACAATCATGCGTTTAGTATTAGTTCACCTGCATTCCCCGTATTTTCCTTTGCCAATGCCAATCCTACCGTTCTTTCACCGTCTACCATGGGCACAGGTCTTATGAGTCCACTACCGCTAACAAATCCGTGTTCAATACCTACTTTTGTTTCACCTTCCATGTCATTACCAACAAGTAGTGAGGATATAGACTATGACGATGAGGAGGAAGAGGAAGAAAATGAAGAGGAGCAGAATGAAGAAGCTCTTGACTGCTCTTCTACTAAAACCAATGACAATTCTACTGTAACTTCTCTTAGTGAACAGTGCTGTGACATTGCTGTCGGGAATTCCCATTCTGAAACAATAAGTCGGCTTTCAGAGGAAAACCGAGAAGCTTTACTAGAACAGCCGGAACAACAACCTAAGTCAGAAACCTCTTCATCCCATACTACTTTCATTCCATCTTCATCCGATTCTGGCTGTACTACCACTGTTGCCTCAGACAATTGTGAAATGAGTGAGAATGGGAACAATCAGGACGACACCTCCAATGGAAGCTGTAGTCAGATGAACCAAGCATCCAGTGAAAATATTGAGGGTAGTACAAACAATGGTGACAACGGTAATGTGAACAATAATAATTCCATCACTAGCCCTTCATCGTCATCATCATCATCCGCTCCCTCTTCTCCTACTTCAGTTGAGGAGGACAAACAAGCACAGCAACAGTATTCATCCTGTGGACATTCTTCAATGTTTGGAGAGCTTCAGTCGGTCGTTTTTCATAGTCTGATTGCATCTCTCGAGTCATAAAATTAGGAGACGGGTGCGGAACAAAAGAGAAAAATGGATTTTATTTACTTTATAAATGAGTTTACATAATAGGTAATATAAATAAGGTATTAGGAATATTGTGAGGACAAAGGTGTGTACATTGTGTACACTTATTCCAATGGCCAGGCTGACCGGGTAAATATTATTGAAAATACATCCCTAAATTACAGTTT
>JAHZNG010002458.1:0-13644 GCA_027744375.1 Orchesellides sinensis
TACTTTCTAACCCTTTCCTTTCATCTTACTTTTCAGAAACGACGTGAATTCAACCCTGAAAAGTTCACCAGGGACACTCAGTCCTCCACTTCATTTGCAACGACTAACAACGCCGCGTCCAGCAATAACAAAACATCCGACGCCCTTCCAGGCTGAAAAAGAGATATGCCTGCAAACACCAACTTTTTTTCTTTGTCACCGCAGCCGACTCAATATATTATTATTGACGCAGTAGTAAAATCATATTCATGATGACGCTATATATACTGTTCAATTTTTCATTTTGTTGTTCATTTTATAAATACTGATTCTAATCTACAATATATTAAAAATCTGTTATTGCCAAATTTGAAAGAGTTTATATACATTATATTCACAAAAATACATATAATTTCTATATATATTCTATTAACAAAACAACGCTGCTTTGAAACCATAAATAAAACGAACTAAACAGATAAGCCAAAACAGACGCTATGATAATTGTCCTTTGTTTAAGTAAATTCCTATTTTTATATACATCTTCATGCTCCATATAATATGCTCTTTTCTCCGTCTTGCATCTTTTCATACAGACATTTCCAAGTCCTCTGTTGAGCATCTTGCGAAGGACATGCAAAAGTAAAAAATCTACAATAAAATAATATCCGACAGAAACAAAAAAAAAGACTTGAGCTTCTTCACACAATATTTTACAAGAAATTATGTACATACTTTTATCCATAGGAAGAGTTTACACGTAAAGATAGCTTTAGCTGTTATATTCAATGAATAATATTCATATAGCTTACATTTTATATCGTAAGCAAATAGCTTACGTATATCCATAAGAACAGAATCAACCCTTTTTCATTCCAATTCCCATCCGTATTCCTTATACACATCCTTTATGCATACGAATAAACTCCCATACGACCAAATGAACGATCCTTTAGAGATAGGGATAGACGGATCGGGAACAAAAAACGGGAACTTACGGATAAATCTAAAAAGACCTTATGTCTACTGTATCTTTATACATATCTCATCCAAAGCGTCTAAATGCACGTTACGGATAGGTAAAGGGGAGGTGCATTTACTACACTACACAAGCCAAGTGCATTTAAAAGCACCCATCCGCTTGACACACACACACACCGACATAGGCAGGATAGGACCCCAAGCGTAGGTAAGTATACCGTGACGTGGTTGTAGTACTGTAACCCATCTGTCTGGGTGTATCCTCTCCATGTATTGGATGTGGAGAAGAAGGGTAGAAGAAAGTACACTACTCAGACACACTTAAAGTGTCTTCCTTTTGGCAAAATACTATTGGATTTGTAGAAGAGGTATGGACGGATATGTATTAAAATATCATAGGACGCGGCGTTGTTAGTCGTTGCAAATGAAGTGGAGGACTGAGTGTCCCTGGTGAACTTTTCAGGGTTGAATTCACGTCGTTTCTGAAAAGTAAGATGAAAGGAAAGGGTTAGAAAGTACACTACTCAGACACACTTAAAGTGTCTTCCTTTTGGCAAAATACTATTGGATTTGTAGAAGAGGTATGGACGGATATGTATTAAAATATCATCATAGCAGCACTACCACTACCACCAGCTCCATCAGAAAGAAGACCAGCAGCATCATCTTTAAAACAACCAGAAAAAAAATAATGTTCTTTAAAACAATGTTATCTTCCGATGAAGAAGAGAGGCTGAACAGAAATTTTTTATTGTAAGTGGTACTTCTTTTCTTGCTTTTAAAGGAAAATTAGATGGTAAATATTTATAAAAAAAAGTTGCATTTAGTAAATTATGATGAAGAAATAAACTGCTTTTTATGTAAATTATTGTTGGAATTTGTTTACGAAGAAGAAGATACAGGACGGAGGAAGGGAAGTAAGTGCGTTTGACTTTAAAGAGCAAGTTGGAAGTTAAGGGATTAAGTTTAATCCTATCCGGGTTGGTTTGTAAAAAGAATTAGAAGATCTCGGTAGTTTTTTTTAGTGTGTTAGTGTATAGGAAGATTTTTTAGTAGATTAGTTAGTGAAGTGGAGGAAACGCTGGGGAGGAATTGTATTGATTGTGACAGGAGGCTGCAGGATCTTTTTTCCTGGAGTAATTGTGGTTCGGTGTCGGTTGGTGGTGGTTAATTATTTTGGATTTAAGTAGTGTGAATCTTGTATAATGTCACAATGGGATGAAAACTGATTAAAAGTTGAGTTGGAGTTGGAGTGTGGCGTGGTGGTGGGTAATCAGATGATATATTGATTGGTTTGGTTATATCCTGTGCCAGACGTACATTGTAATAAGACGTGTGTTAAGATCATAATCAGCTGTGCGGAGAAGGAGTACAATAGTTGTTTGATAACGTGATAGTTTAAATCTTAAGAGGGCTAAAGCCGATAAGAAGGACAGCTTATATTGGTTGTTTTTGTTGAGATTTATTATTATTTTTAAATAGCAGTTGTAAATTAGTAAAATAATTGTTGATTGTGACGTGTGACGTGAAAAGTAAACAATCAGGCTTGTTGATTTTGGGGACTGGAGTGATCGCAGCTGAATTTTGGTGGGTCCCGTGTAATATTAGTTTTAGTTGTTGGTATTCAACATATTAGTCAACAGGAAAGTTGTTTGATGGTTGTGTCACAACAAAACCTGACCTGGTTGATATAAAAGACAGCAGCTATTTAGGTTTTTACATATTTGACGAGAATCCTGGTGTTTAACAAAACAATTGTCAAGATGTCTGACATGGAAGCAGTGAATTCTTTTAATGCGGAGGTACTTTGACTATTTATTATTAATATAGAATTAATTTGCTACGTGTCTACGGAAAGCATTGTTGATTGTATTAATGATTAATTGTTTGTTTAAATTTTTTTAGCTTCAGTCGTTGTACGACGTGAAGCCTCCGATTTCCAAAGGAAAGATGACCTCCATTACCCGAGCGGCCTTAAAAGCGGTGAAGCTCTACAAGCATGCAGTTCAAAGCGTTGAGAAGTTCATTCAAAAGGTTGCTGCAATGTTTTTTTATTTGTTTAAATTTGAAAATAAAGAAATTTTAAAATTAAAGTATGTATTTTTAATCTGGGAGCAGATTCAAAATTCCAATTCTGAGTCAGTAGGCAACAATGGAAACAACGCTGGAGGAAGTGGTCCAGCAGGGACCAACAGTAATAGTCAAGCATTCTCATCAGCTGTCAATAATTTGCCTAATGTGCACTTTAACAAAAAGTTACTAGACTTTGATTACGGGGAAGACGATGATGGTGGTGGAGGGGGCAGCGGTGGTAATGGAGGAAAACTTTCAAATGATCAAGGAGCTGGAGCGTCAAATCCTGGATTGGACGCTCTTGGAAGTATTTTGTCAAATCCTGAAATCTTGAGGCAGCTTCAGACACTTCAAGAGCAAATGGCTGCTGCTGCAGCAGGACATAATCAAATGGGCTCATCCTATGCCAATACTCCAGAGCAGGAGCGTCAGAGAAAATTGGCTGAGCTTAAGAAAGAAGAGGCTGCTTTTGATCGCCGCTTAGCTGAGACCGTTGCTGTAAGTCCACAAAGATTCAGTTATACTGCGTAAAAGATATTTGAAATGAACTAAGTGCATAATATTTAATGCTTATCATGATTTATATATATTTATAATTGTTTTTTCTAAAGCGACTGCCCTTTGCAAAAGACTGTGAGCTCCCTCTTCCAGACGACTCAAAAAGAGGAGATGGAGGAGCCTCTAGCGCTGGCCACTACAATAGGGATGGTGTAGACCAGAATTCTAATCAGCTGTCAAATCACAGCAACAATCCTAATGTCCTTCTACCTCCCCCATTTTTCCAACAGTTGAGTGAACAAGCTCAGCAGCAGTCTCAACAACAGCAACAACTCCAACAAAATTCACAACAGCAGCAGCAACAACAGCAATTGTTGAACCTATTTAGAAATGTTGGGGGTAACAACGCAAGTCAGAACCCATTTGGGTTACCAATCCAGTTCCCAATCCAAGGTGTGCCACCACCGTTTCCCCCACCCCAAGACGTGCCTCAGAACATGGGACTTTTTAGTTCTACGTCTCAGCCTGGGATGGAAAGTCTAAATTCGTCGTTCTCGGCATTCTCTTCATCGGGTGGCCATCATCATATGAACAATAATCAAAATCAGAATACGATCCAAATCAGTCAAAAAATCTTCGAAGAGATCGACTTGTGTGACGATTCCAAAGAAACTGATCCACTGCAACGAGGTGGTGATCGGGATCGTGGACGATCCAAAAGGTCTAGATCTCAAGACAGGCATAAAGCTAATCGGTCACCGTCGTCAAGATCCCGAAGGTCACGTTCCAGGTCCCGCGACAGAGGACGAAAGCGTTATAGATCCCGGTCTAGAGAAAGACGTGAAGAGAGGGAGAGGGAAAAGGAAAGACAGAGGAAAGGACTGCCTGCATTAAAAAAGGATCATTTATCTGTGTGTACTACCACTTTGTGGGTCGGACATTTGTCCAAATTAGTGTCACAAGAAGAAATCTCTGATACTTTTGGAGCGTACGGGGATGTTATATCAATCGACTTGATTTCACCCCGAGGCTGTGCATTTGTTGTGATGAACAGAAGACAAGACGCTGCTAGAGCTCTAGATCGACTTAAGAATACCAAATTACAAGGCAAAACTATAACTGTAAGTTTCTCACTTTGACTATCAATCAAGATTGCATACTTATTTGCATCTAATCTGTATCTTTAATCAAATCTATATTTTATAAATGTAAATGTAAGAAAATTAATTAATCGTGATTTCTTTTGTGTAGTTGGCGTGGGCTCCTGGTAAAGGTGTCAAAGGTAAGGAATGGAAAGACTATTGGGAAGTAGAAAATGGGGTTTCGTATATCCCCTGGAATAGACTTCGTGAAGACACCAATTTAGAGGAATTTGAGGATGGAGGTTGTTTGGATGAAGATACCCTG
Organism: Orchesellides sinensis; assembly: GCA_027744375.1. NCBI lineage: Eukaryota > Metazoa > Arthropoda > Collembola > Entomobryomorpha > Orchesellidae > Orchesellides > Orchesellides sinensis. Next base: position 4,939 of record JAHZNG010002458.1, read on the forward strand.
CCAGATTTTCTAAAGAGTATGTTGAATTAATTTAATTGAGTTTGCAGCTACTGATGTACGTAACAAATAATTCAACCGATTTGATTTTATTTTAGATAAACCACAACCACCTGAAAATAAGCCTACAGATCAACAAGCTCCACCGCTGCCTGACAACGATAATAGCCAAGACAGTCTGGCAATGATAAATCCGCCTCTGCCTCCACCACCTTCTAGTACACAACAAATTCATGGAATGTTAGGAAACCATGGGGGTGGTATTCCACAGAATATTCTTGATTCGTTCGCTGCAGCTGCGGCAGCAGCGAGTGGAAAAGCTAATGACACAGATGCCAGGACGGATAGTGGTATTCCACCTCCAAATCCAGTTGCACCTCCTATGCCACCTAATCCGTTTGGAATGGGCCGTAAGAAATCATTTAATTATAGCAAACATTTCTCTCTAATATATTTTTGTATTTATAAAAAATTTGTTTCATTCTTTTTTGTTTCAGCGCCAATGGGTATGATGCCAATGGGAATGAATCTGATGGTTCCTCCACCTATGCTAGCTGGAATGGGTGGAATGCCCGGGTTTCAAGGAATGCCAAGTCTTCCCGGAATGCAGCAACAAATGCAGATGATGGGAATGGGAATGGTACCGCCTGCGATGCCTGTTCCACCAGCGGGTCCTCCTCCACATCCGATGGGAGCTCCCGGACTATTGGGTGAAATTCCTGGCGGTCCGCCACAACCTCCTCCAAATATGCCTCTTCCACATCAACAGCAGCAGCTCAACAATGAAAACCTCAACAGTTTGATGAACAATGAAGAATCATCATCATCTGACTTAATTAATGACGAGGTGAAGTCGGAAAGAAGAGCAAAGTACGTAACAGGAATTGTAACTCCTAATTTAAAAAATTCACTTGTCGTTGGCAGATTATTTTGTAATATTTTTCAGTTTGAAATCTGGAAAAGTTGCTACAAACTGCCGTATAGTAATATGAGAAAGTTGTTTGAGTGCAATTTCATTAATAAATATTATTTGCATATAGAAAACTTCTTACAATATCATGGTGTAGTGGAGTTTATGCATATAAAGTAAAGGCTTTTAAAAACGTGATTTATGTATAATGGCTCTGTTTTTACTTTGATAGAAAAAGAAGTAGATTTGATGATCCGGAAGAGAAAATGTCGGAATCTGCCGAAAACTCAATGGATACTTCGAACTCGCCTTCTCAAGATTTAATGAAGGACGACCGACCAGTATTTGAAAGACTTAAGAGCTTAGCGGAAGGTATTTAAATTTCATTACTACATGGTGCATTTTTAAGAAAAGAATAAACGAATTCAAATGTTAAGCTCTATCGATTTTTATTTTAAGCAGGTTACAGTTTTGCAAATGACAAATCTGGAAGCAGCTTACTAGGAACTCCCCCACTTGGTGGCCCAAGAGGTTCCATAGATCATCGAATGCCAAATGCATTTAATCAGCCACCTTTACTTCCACGTATAAACCAAATGTTTCGATTTAATTCGGGATTTAATTTTCAAGTTAAGAAATCAAATATTTAATGAAAACTGATATTATTATTATTAGGGCCTGGGGCTCCAGCAATTAGACCATTGTTTGGTGGAGACAACAGGCCTCGTCAGTCTTGGTTCGACAACACAGAAAATCCTTTCCTGAATCCGAACCCCACCAATCCTTTTGCCGGAAACCCTTTTATTCAAAGCAGCTTATCTGAAAACCCATTTGAAATCGGGAGCAGTCGTGGAGACGCAAATCCTTTTGCACCAGCAAGTGAACGTGGCTCATTTGGAGGACACAGGGGTGGTCGAGGTGGGTGGTCTCGAGATGGGTCCGATACTGGCTGGGGAGGCAGAGGTGGTCGTGGGGGAAGGGGTGGTAGAGGATCATGGAGGGGAGGCCGTGGCGGCTGGAATGGGGGCAATATTGAACAAATGGAGGAGGGTGAACGTGACAACGACCTTGAATCTCGAGGGGAGCGAGGGTTCCGAGGACGTGGCGGACGAGGAGGTTACAAAATAATTATAAACCCTTACAATTGTTATTATTACCCATTTGGGCATGATCATTATCAGCATCACAAAGGTGCTCGTGGAATGTTCAAATTCAAACGGAGTATGGTGGATTTTCTAGGACGTGATAATCTTTGGGGTCGGAGCGGGGCTGACAAGGATAGGAGGGATAGTCGTGGTGAGAGACCAAGAAGTCGTGAAGGTGACAGGGGAAGAAGTCGTCGGTCCAAATCCCCTCATCATCGTGATCGTGACCGTGACAGCAGCGGCAACAGAAGACGGCGATCGTCATCTGAAAACAACAATGAGGAAAATGATAGAAGTCTTAATAATAACAGAGCTCACCGTCCACGTTCTAGACATCGTTCTGGAGGAGGCAACTCACCGGACACTAGAAGTAGACGGGACAGTGATGGAGATCGCAGTTCATGGCAGACTTCAAGACATGACCATCACCGCTCTCACTCTAACCAGCAGCACGTGAACCAGATTGATGAAGACTGGGAAAACGATTGGGAGAATGAGCAGGGTAGTAGTAAACTGGAAGATAGTGTTGGTGAGGGTGAAAGTGCTAATCTTGAAAATACAATAGAACAAGAAGAAACCTGGGAAGAACAAGACGTTAGCAGTCACAATACTGGTCCAGCGGAAGCAAATCATCATGAAAAAGAGGATGGCCATGTAAACAACCAAAATGACAATGAACAATGGAATAATAATAGTCAAGACATGGAGGAGAACGATTGCATACAAGCGCAAGAAAACCAGTATGGAGATAATGATGGGTATAATGAGCAAGAAGGGTTTCCACAAGAGGACAGTAGTCAGTTCGAGCAGGAGGGTGGTAACGGTGATGAGGAGCATCAGAATTACGAAGAAAATGATAAGACTGATGAAGATGGTGGTGTTGGTGTTGGGGATATTAGTAATGATTACTACAATGAAAATAGTGAGTATAATGAAAATGAGGATGACGGCAGAGGTGATGGTGGTCATGATTGTTATGATGAATCATTTGAACAGCATGGTGATGGTGAAGTGTCTGATCAGAGAGTGGAAGGTGAAAATGACTTTTCCTCTTACAACAACGACTATAACAATGAACAACAACATGTAGACGATGGTGATGATGGTGGTGCACAAGGTGGTAACAGTGATAATAACTACGTTGAAACCGACGATTATCAGTGTACAACTTCAGAACCACAGTGCTCTACATATGAAGACAATGGTGAAGTTGAAGATGAGAACATCGTGTCTTCGACGGAAAACAATACAAGTAGTAAATGTAATAACTCTTCTGATTTTGTTAGTGAAGAAATAAATTCTATATCTTCACCACTGTCATAGTAGACTAAAATATTATAATGATGAATTGTAGAAAATGAAATTGTAAATGGAGAAGAGGGATTTTAAGTCATTCGTCTGTCGTTTTTGTTTTTTAAGAAATGATATGTTAAATGCTGTTATATTGTATGTAATGAATTTGTAAAGCGTGTAAATTATTTAGAAAACACTAAAAACATTTTCAAATAAATGATTGAATTATATATAATTAATCAGGTCGTTGTACTCTACGTTCTACGTCACATGACATTTAATAGAGAACGCGAGCAAAAACCAGAGACGATGGAAGATACCAATTACGATCAATTACTTATTTATTTAAAATATAAACAAACTAAAGGTAGAAATCGAATTGAGGATTTATTGGCTTGTGTCATTCTAAGTTTTCTGGGTCTACGCATGTCGCATCGTCATTGTATTCATGCTCGTCACTTGAAACTGAACTTGTTTTTCTCTAGCAGCGCTGAGGATGTAGTTCGAATAGTAAGTAAACTCTTTGATAAATTTCTAAATCCAACTTTATGTTTTTAGGTTAGAAATAAGCTGACACAGGAGAAGTCGTTTGTGTGTATATCGATAATTGTACCTTAGCAAATAGAAATATATACAAGTACATATATTTGACTACATTTAATGAAATTTTATTGTGTTAAAATACTGGTAGCGCAGTAGATTAATTTAAGTTAACTTCAAAAGGATGAAGATACTTATACCAACCATTGTATATGCAAGTAGCCTATGCATATTGTTGTTCTTGATTGTGAACTATGTACATTTACATACATAAATGCTAAAGAAAACAAATGGTAAAAATATACTTTACTTAATCAAAAAAGAAAATACTGTCTACTTTCTTAGCAGAACGGCATATTATGCTGTCATATAAATCATAAGCAAACATGGTAAGTTTATGCTAACGATGATCTAATTAATTATTCCTATAAGATATTTAATGACGTGTAATAAAATTAAATACATTCATATTCATTAAAATAAATTCATACAACTTGCCATTTAAATGTTAATAATGTCTGTCTATCCTTAAAACTTAATCGTTTTTATGGAATCCACAACGATCGGACAAAACTGTTCAATGGCTACTTTAAAGCTCTTGTCCTTTAAGTTAAGATAATATTATTACATGAAAATTAAAATCAGCTATATTAAGCTCCTATGTTAAATGAATAGAGTAAGCGTTAAAAATCCAACTAGTTATTGCTAATCACAGGAACGGAGGTTTGTTATTTGACGAGACGAAATAAAATCTGCTACCAAATATACAACATTATACTTTATTAGCACAGCATTAGTTAATAATTAAAAATGTATAAGCTCCCATGATAGTGGATTATATACGACGTTATCAGGAAGTCACCATAAAACTTATAAATCTAAAGTTAAAAACATCATGGCCAACTTCATCTTTGGAAATTCTGTCTGTTAGCTAGTTTTAAGAAATTACCTTATATTTAAAATTATTATGAAATATTACCTGCTTTGCATATTCTTTTGTAAATACATATATAAGCAACTTTTCAGCCATTTTTTAAGGCATAATATTAGCTCGTCCACATTTATGCTCTAAACAGGGTCTATAATAAACTTAGTAAAATTCACGTCATATAAAAAACTGCAGAAGTCATTGTTTAATCTGTAGACGTGTCATGATAAATGAGAAAATGCCGGTTGGATAATTGTCGCTTAGACATAGACACGTTCCAATTTACATACTCGTACCTGTGTATGTACATGTAGGTATGCATATTGTATTTAGTTACTAAATAAAATGAATTTCTCGACCATCCTCTTCTAGGTAGGCAACAGAACATGGCAAGAAGAAGAGGTTCCTTACTTTACGTACCTTGTCTTTTTGTACATTGCATGTTATATATAAAAGTGATTGACAAAGTATAAACCGTTTCATTGCATGACAAGTTGCAGGATATTTCACAGACCATTGTATGGACGTCTGAGTACGTGAGTACATAACACCTATCACCTATGTACATCTACATGCACACACGTGCATCTGCTTAAAAACTGTATTCATATTCGGAGTATTATATAATAAGAACAGAAAGATATTTCCATTATTACCATTCATATTATCAAATGCTAGTTTCCAATCCATACTAGCACTATATGGGTTTGAAAAGTAGATGAATGCAATTCGTTCTTCGACACCTACGTTTTCATGATTTCTCCTTGGTCCTTGGCATTCAGACTACCAATATACCTGTACCGAAAAAAGTTATGGCAATACTACATGCACCGGCTTAAAATATTGAATACTTTTGGGTCCGTATGCATAAGCGAGTTCCTATTCAAAGGAACTTCTTGTGAACGTGAACTTGTCTCCTGCTTGCTTGTCTCTCTCACAAATAAAGAAAAATGCCTGTATACTACATACCCCTGCACAAAAATTACGATATGGTTTGTACATGCGACGAAAGAACCTAAAGAGTACGTATAGAATACATAAGAAGGGGACACAATGCTTATTATTATTCTTTTTCTGTCATTTAGTTTTAGTTTACCAATAAGTTATTTTGGCTCTTTGACTTATTCATTTCCATTCCATTGGGTAATGGTAATATTGATGTTATATATTATTACATGGAAGAGTGTCAGAGATAAAAACATGTATGTTAATAATGCTTTACTCATTTAGTACTCGGTCTCTTATGGCTTTTCTTAAACATCATGATCAAAACTTTTTATCTGCTTTACTTTCATGTGGTCTGTCTTTTTTGCCTTTAGTACTTGTTCATTGGAAAAAGTGTGTTCCTTGCACATCTCTTCACTCCAAACTTACATACATACATAACTGTGTTGTGTATCGTTGTAAACCTACTCCTATCTTCATCTTTTCCTTCTTCCATACATTTGACTTAAAATCATCTTCAGTTCACTTCTTGCAGCTATATACTACTGTTGTGTCCTCTCGGTTATTTTTTTTTATCAGACTTCGTACATATATGCATACACCTACTTACGAGAAAAGAACTGAATAGATATAATCTTTTTATATTTGTGTTCGTCATAATTCTCGTCGTCGCCCACACTCGGTTTTTTCGCTCGGAGAAAGCACATACGGGAAACGAAATAATATTGTACTTTATATAGCACATTTTCGCATTTGGAACACACGGTAAGTACCTCCATAATACCTATGTACCTAATGTAATATTGTTTTTGTGCCATGTCCATATTATTCTCTTCTGCAATGTATTGTTTTGATATGGGAAGTAAACGCAGATATGCGGTGGTTTTTATGACATTTTTCAAATGTATATTATGCATGTACATAATATGTTTTCATATAAAGAAGCAAAAGGTTCGAGGTCACCAGGGTGGTGTCCTTCGTTCGGTTTCCACTACGGAGTTTATATATCCCTTTGCATATAATGTATGATTAGGTATTACGAAACAATGCAGGCAAACTAAGATCTCTGTGGAATTTTACTGGAATTTTAGTTTGTGATACGTTTCTTCGAAGTTAATATGTATGCCAGCGTCTGTAATTCTTCACGTACATAATAAATACGTTTTGTATGCTATATATTCAAAACAACGTTCGGTGTTTTCACGAGTGCGATGACGCTATATCTTGTCGGACGGAAGTAGCATATTTTAGCCTATATTTGTACCAGGCATTCAAAATGTATACAAAAAAGATATATCGAGCCAGAAGCAAGCACCATTTTGTTTTCTAAACTTTCTCAGAACACATCTTTCTCTCTGACTCTCTATATAAAACTTGTGCAATACAATCCAATCTGATAAAACAAACAATCAGCTTTATTATAATTCAACTATTAATAATATTTTCATTGTTTCTTTACAAATTACAATATAATATTCTGTTGAATAGAAGAATCTTTCTTAATGAAAGTAGAAAAACTGAATTGAAGGAGAAAGTCAAGGAAATTTCATAACATACATACATTCATATATAATATTATGCCAGTGTGCGACTTGGCACAAGAGGAGCAAAGGTCATCAACAATTGAAGCGTCAACAATCAGCAGCAGCGTCATCGCCCTCACCATCCTTCTCAGCAACACTAAACCTGGCCCCAGCTCAGGCAAGACCGTGCAAGACATCGCGAGGGAAAGGGGATCTTGTTGCTCCCTGGTCCTTAGTTGATGTTCCTGGGGGGAAAATGAAGGAGCCAAGCTGACATCGTCTGCTTTCAAGTCAATTACTTCCATTCAACCCATTCTATTCATTATCACTACCATTATCATAGCAGTCGACCCACTTCTTGGCACAAATTATTATAAACGACTTGCACCCAACATCATCATATAGCAGTGTGTCATCAGTATTAATCGCAATACGAATACGACAAAAAGGAAAGCACTTAACTTGTCATATCAAAACAAGAAGCAGAAAATAATAGAAAACCATTCCACTACCACCATTTCTTAGTATTTCAAACTGAATAAGTGTTACGCAACTCTTTTGCAGTCGGACTGAGATTGTTTAAAACAGAGAACCGTGGGCCTGGTGCCCCATCAATATATATTTTGTTTTTATCGTGAAAAAACGAAAGTATTCTATCTATTCTGATCATCAGTATTTTTGTTTTTTATTCAGTGATTTTTCAGTACCTGCTTGTATAAAAAGACTTGTTGAACAGCAAAATTTAAAAAAAATATTGGGATTTAAGATGAGTGATCGAATAGTGAGCAGCAGTGTTGGTTGCAGTGGGATACTGGACTCGGATTTGGAGTACATTAGTAGCAACAGCAATAGTAGCGATGACCTTGTTAATCTCAACATGATTGTTAACTCAGCATCCGACTCAGATCCTGACTCTGATGATCGTGGCTCCGAGGATGCTTTCTTTGGGGATGAGATGCTGAGCAGTGCAGGAAGTGGGGATGATGCAGGAAGTAATGACAAGGAGAGCATGGATGGGGATGATGCAGACTCGGTGGTCAAGACTAGTGGGGGCAATGGTAACAGCAATGGTGCTGATAACGGCAGTTTCTACTTTGAAGGAGTTGAGAAGCTGTTGGAGATTTGGTTTACAAGACAGGATGGCAAAATGGGGGATAACTGTGACCTGCGACGGATTCCACGGTAAGAAAAACTTGTGTATTGTAGTAATTTTTAAATCTTTATTGGTTTTTATATTTCATTTGTGTTTATGGGAATACAAGGAATAAGAGCATATACGTGGTGAATCATCGTTTAACTGGTCAATTTATTTTGCTGAATTTTATGGCTGGGCACTAGTACTTACTTATAGATAACATCTGTATTTGATTTTATGCGAATTCGTTCTTGTGTACTATTAAAACTGCTGATGAACTGACTCATCGT
>JAHZNG010002459.1:0-12783 GCA_027744375.1 Orchesellides sinensis
TACCTATGAGTACCTTCAGCAGGAGCCACATGAAAAAGGTAAACCTTGTGAGATGAGGACTAACGGTTACATTTTACCGTTACATATTCAAAATTTTTGTATGACAGTATGTCATATAGGATCGTTTTTTATCATAATGACGATCCCGTTGTCAAATTTTAAAAACCTGGAAAGGTCAGCAATTAACGCCCGGTGATTTAAAGCACCTTTTGGTCACAATTTTTGAACGGAGCCTAGACAGTCAAACGGCAAACGTAGTTTCTAACCAAGGGGCAACTTGCATATCAAAACTAACCGTTAGTGACCGTTACGATTTTGAAACTTTAGTATTTAAACACATGCATGCAGCACATGATTTAGGGTCCATTTTTAATCAATAACCCGAATCTGTTGTCAGAATATCTAAATGAAGTTCGAAAAAAAATCCGGCATTTTTGGATCTTCTAGTAACAATTTTTGAGTTACCCCATATTCTGACCCTAAGAATATCTATACAAACTAGAAGCAACCAAACCAAATAAAAAATGTGTTCCCAGCAGATCGTTGTTTTGAGACCGAACTACATGAGTAACTGTAGCAACAATTAGCGTGTCCTTCTATTAAACTCGGTCTCATAACAAAGATTTCTGGGAACATATTTTTTTTAAATGAAGAATAATATTTTTGTATACCGATATTGCCTCTACTTTGTATAAATACTCTTAGTTCTAAACACCAAAAAATTCATACATACAAATAAAGTTTTTTTAAAAAAAAACTCAAGTTCTCTATATCCTGTTTGTCGGTTTGATTATCTCCCAAATTCCAAATCTTCTCCTGCATCATATTATTCTCATATATAACATAACCCTTTAAAAAACAACAATACCATTACTCTTCTTATTTTACTCATATATATGCAACATATTCCAAAAGAATACTATATTCATACATACATTTATTCGCACATATATACTCAATCCACGAAGCAGCACAACACACACACACGAACCCCAATGATGATGATGATATGAAATCCCGACTCCCGAGCGAGTGTCATATACACGAGTACGATTACGAATACGATCGAACAGAATTTTACATACATATAAAGAGATGTTAAAAACGAACTAAAAAAAAACTTGAATCAGCAAAGTTATAATAAAAAAAGCAGACACAATACACACACACACACACACACCTGTGTACATGTAATATGCAATTGTATAGTAGAAAAACAACAGGATCTTCTTCCTCTCACATATACGTACACACACATGTGAGTGAACCCCTTTTGCATGCAAAAACCACACACACACAAGAATCTCGTTCACGGTTACGTGTAAGATAACGTGTATCATAAAATACACATACAACATATCCAATTCACTCTCTAGTATTCACATCATCGAATGCATTTTTTTTTGTAAATGCACAAATGAAAAAAATACATATTAACCAAAAAACTATTTTAAAAAGAAGAATAAATAAAAAGTAGCACGGTCAAAAAAAAAAGAAGAATCTGACTGACTCTGATTGAAAATACATGCATTATTCATTATCATCCTCTTCATCCTCTTCATCATCATCATCCTCATATTCACGGATGTATGTATTACCGTGATATTACGTGTGTATCTTGTGTCTTCTTCATCATCATCATATTCGTATTATTCTTCTTGTTTGACAAAACAGTCTCACAGTCTTGTAACAAACACGCAAGCATCATCAACCAACTCATCTTCATATGACGTTATAGCGTAAGTATTAAAATTTTTAAGGGGTTACTTTATCACATATATATACTTGTTTTAAAATTCAGTAAGCGTTAAAAAAATAACCTAACCACACAACAACAACAACGTCATATGTACCAAAGTGTATATATATAATATTCGCTATAACCGTTAAGTAAACGTAAAAAAAAGAAGCACAGTTACGTAAAAAAACATTCACTTTTCATGCACACACACACGACAAAAAGGAATTTTCAAATTGCAAAACATAAACTCATATCAATACCTGAATCTTCTTCATTCTTTCTTAACACTCATGAATACGTGTTATATATGCGAAATATTAAGGAAATGGGGTTGTTTAAAGTAAAAATTTCACAAAAAAATATGTATAATTCATGAATTATATATGTGAGGTAGCATATTTGAGATGCACAATAATACTTATTAAAATTCATACGAGATATTTTGAGTTGCATGTGCTGCTGCTCTTTTCAAAGAAGAAGATTCAACTTTCAACAAAAAAAAGCTAAATATTATTTGTGCAAATCTAATAAAAAGAGTATTATTTAGTTGCTGTGGAAATTAGGTTTTTTTTACATTTACTTCAAACTTGTTTCATTTAACGTTCCCAGAAATGTTTTATTTATAAACAACTTGAATAAAACGCATAATATAAATTATAGTGAAACGTGTTGTAAAATATTACTTGGAAATTTTTAAAATCATTTTTTAAACAAAATTCTTTTTTGTACGTTACGAATACAGACACCACACAAAATGTAGTATAGCAGCATAACGATTAGGAGGAAGACACAACAACGACAACAACGACCAACAAAACAACGACATCATGGACCCACGTGAAAGAAAAAGAAGATAACGAATAGTCATTCCAAAAAAAAGAAAATTAACTACAATTTAAAACCAAATCATATATCCCAAAAAAAAATCACGATCATCATAAAAAATCCAAGATGCCCTCCATCCCGCATCATCACACATCATCATCATCATCATCACCAACCCAATCAAGCACAAACCCATGTAGTTTACTAACCCCATCCCCAACCCAATTCAGAAGATTCCGAAGAACAATCTACTTCAAACTCCTAATCCTAATCCCACTCGCATGGGTATGTTTCATGGTGATAGTGTCAGTGTTTGGGACTAATAATCATACTAGTTTACGTGACGAGTCAGTAATAGGTTTAAATAAGCTTCCAGTGGCAGAACCACAACATCAAGTATTATCAAATAAACGTAGTAGTAGTAGTAGTAGTAATGAGTTTAATAATGGAAATAATGAGGTGGATGTTGGAGGTGGTGGTGGTGTGTTAGCACCTCCAGGAGAGCTCAAACCTGGTGAAATGGGAAAAGGTTATAAACTGCCAAAGAATTTGACTGAAGAACAAAAGAAACTTGTTAGTGAAGGATGGAAGAAAAATGCTTTTAATCAATTCGTTAGTGATTTGATTTCTGTTAGGAGGAGTTTACCTGATCCTAGAGATGAGTGGTAAGGGATATATATTAAAATACTCTTTTTTTTTATTTGATTGACAGTTTGTAAAAAAAACATTCGTGTATCCAACATATTATATGATATTTTGGGGAATTTTTGTACAGAGGGTTCCCTTATGTGCATATATCAAAAAAGTTGCTAACGAAAAAATGGTCTTTTTGGATATCAGTGCACAACCAATATCATGTGCTCATATCTGCACTTTAAGTTAGGTATTCATTAGGTATATTCCACATTTACGGAATTTGCAGAACTTTTCACACTTTGCAATATTGTGAAATTGTTTCCACGAAACCGAAATAAACTTTTTCTTACCATATGTTCCCCGAATTTTTCACTCATCTTCTGGTATTCATTTTTTTACGTTTTTGTCGAAAAATTATAGAAACAGAAAGTTACGTATAAAAATCCCATAGACCATTTTATACCAATTTTATACAAAATCTAACTTGCCCCCAAGACGGCTGTAACCCGTTCGCGTTGCTCTTGCTCGAGGCATCTTTGTATGCAAATTAATGATAATTAAAGTTATCCCGTTAATTGGAAGCTGATAAAACCCCAAAAAAATTACTAAAGAACTTAATGATATATTCAAACGTACATAAAGTACTCATTATTACAATAATTAATCTAAAATGCTAGTGTGTCGCCAAAAACTGTTCAAAATATCTTGTTAAGCATTACAAGCAAGGCATGAATTATTCAGGCATCCAAATACACAATGATTTCTTTTAATTTGAAGCTGCCACAACCGATAAAACCCCATACTGACTGAAAATCAGATGTTTTTGCAGTGTCTTGAATATGTAATCAGTGAACAATTGCGTACCGAGTACTTACAGTTAAATCTCCAAGGTGGCGCGCAAGTCTCAGTGTTCGGTTCCCTATAGCCAGATAACTATTTTCGTTTCGTTTCACCAATGTGAAATAATATGTTGCCAGTTCGCGCATTGTATCCGTGGAAAAATGCATTTTTCTACCAAAAAAATCCACACGGGAAAATTCCGTGTTGAAAATCCAAAAAAAAATGAATACTAGTTTTGTGAAAAAGTGGTGGAAATTTTTGAGGAATAACCGTGGAAACCCTAAATGAATACTATAGGCATTACATAGAAAAAGCTACGCGACAATTCCAAATTGAGCAAAAGTTAATATGCACATAAGCGAACCCTCTGTACATACACACATTATGAACATATAACTTATTAAATTATCCTTTATGCATGCAACTGTGACATTATTACGGTTTTAATAATGATAAGTAACAAATTAGAAAGATATATTACATGACAAAAATTTTACGTACACACAAATGATATGAACCACACTACCTGATAATATTAATAACTCATTAGTTTCAAGTATTAATTACACCTTGTCGTGTACACCGCTGCAAATATGGACGTATTTCATAAATAATTTAGTGTGCATATGTAATAATTTACAGATTAGCGTTATCATCAGTTCAGTTTTTATTACTAGTTTCACTGTGAGATATAATAAACTGGATATTATTTGGGATTAAATTGGGATAGAAATTTTTTGTTACATGTCTGGAAAAAAAATGTGGATAATCGAAATATCATTAAAAAAAATATATTACTTGTAAACTAGTTAAAACCGATTTAAATATATCTGAAACATCTCAATTGCATATATGGAACCATATATACCCTATTCAGAATATTTTCGACGGAAAGAAACGACGGGGTTGGTTATCACAGTGCAAAACTATTTATATCATGCGCTCATATGAAACAATTTACATAGAGCTGCGCAACAATTTCCTATTCGTCAAAATTATAAACAATATTCTTAACAATATGTGTAAATATGCAAAAAAATTTAAATACGCAAACAACACTTTATTACCTGAAAAAAAAAGTTCTTTAAAAAAAAGACTTAAAAAAAACCTCACCGCAAACAGCCACATCACCATGTAACAAAAAAAAATTAAAGTTCCACATATCCACATATCAATCAAATTAAACAAAAAAAAATTCATTCTCACGAATTAATCCACGTACTTTGCTCCACGTCATCAAATAAATAAATCGTCACATCCACATCATTTTATCAATAAAATAAATCAAACATTCAAAAAACACGATATCAATATTGACACACAATAAAAAACATGATTCCCCCGTCAAACCTAACTTTATAAATATATATGTGTATGTTTGTATAGGTGCAAATCAAAATCAAGATCAAACATGCTCCCAATCACAGAATTACCTCAAACGTCAGTAATAATTTGTTTCCATAATGAAGCCTGGTCAGTTCTCCTCCGCTCAGTCCACTCCGTCCTGGACAGGTCTCCTCCATCCCTCCTCAAGGAAATTATTCTAGTCGATGACTTTTCTGATATGGGTATTATTATATACCTCATGATGATTTTTATATATATGAATGTTTGATGAGTATCATGATGGTGATTTTTCCCCCGTATATATTGATAAGCTATATAAAATATAATTTTTTTTGGATAAATTATAGATCACGTGAAAAAACAACTAGAAAATTATATGAAACAGTATCCAAAAGTTAAGATAATCCGTGCCAAGAAACGAGAAGGTCTGATTAGAGCTAGACTGATGGGGGCTGCTGTGGCTGAAGGTCCTGTGCTCACGTTCCTTGACTCACATATTGAGGCTACACAGGGTTAGTCATATATATATATATTACACAATATTTTTTACTTACACGGTGTGTCCACCCACACTGAATCGAAAACAAAAAAATTGGAACCTTTATAAATATCTTCAACTTCAAAAAAAAACGGAGTACAAAAACAATGATTTTTGGAAGCTATATATAATGAGTAGCTAAAAAGGACACTGCTGAATACAATCAAAACCGTATTAGGATGATTTTTTGAGTATATTTGTTTTCTATGGCTAAAGGATACGAGTTTTGTTTCCCATATATGTGTACATAAAAATGCACACAGAAGCAACCTAACGCAATTTTCTGAAAACTGGACAGGTTTTTCATTGAAAAATCTTATATCCCTTAGACTAGCAACCGCAATCGATTAAGTTGATATGGCTATACACAGCATCCATTCATATCGTCATAGAATAAAGCCATATTATGGCTCATCTGCCTCCTCCTCAACCATCCTCAACGCGTTGATAAACATTTTCTTTCATGGAAACCCATGCCCATTTTTCATAAAATCATACTACTGGGTTGCTTCTGTGTGAATTTTTTTACGCCAATTTGGAAGTGAGAGAGAGACAAAACTCCCCAATACTTTAGCTACATAGCATCCAAAATCATTTTTGTACTAACTTCGGAAGATATATACTAAATATTTAAAGCTCTGGAATTATTGCTTTTTGAATGGAATTTAAAATCAGGAAATCCAAGAAAAATTTGTTGTTGATTTGAATTTTGATTTAAACTTAAGCATAACAAAAATAACAATCTTAAGAGTATAGGCGCGGAATACATTTAGTATGAAAAAAAAACTTTAATAATCTGATTTTTGAAGTTTTACTTTCATGATGATAAAAATTATAATAATTATTGCATTATTAAATTTACGCATTTCCATTAATAAAAAAAAAGTTTGGAATAGGCTACGGGCAAATTCCGTGGATACAAAAGAAAGTCTATCAGAGTAAATTCAGTCAGTTTATGGATTTTTCTCAGATAACGATTTGGGACGGTTTTGGGATAACGGGTATGGAAATTTGCAGTTTGTTGAAAATTTTTATGAGATTTCAAGTAAAAACAAATGGTTTAATTTAACAGATTGCATTTAGTAAATTAGGTTGCTTTGGTGTTTTAAAATGGGGAGGAAATGCGTAATTTATAAATGCCCATAACTGGAAACATAACTAAGTATTTGTGTCAAGTTAATGATAGGAATGATGCTGGCAACATTCTCAAATTATCTCAGAGTGAGTCGTTGGATTTTTGTTGAAAATTATAAATTATCACTAAAATATTTTAAGCTGTAAAAATTATGTGGTTAGAGTATAAGCATGTGCATAATTACTCCGGTTTCAGTTGTTGTAGCTTCACTATTATAAGACGTTAATAAATTGTAATTAACCAGTTTCGTTACAATTATTTTGTACCAGAGATTTGAAATTATCGTTTCACGAATTTCCATGCCCGTTATCCCAAAACCGTCCCAAATCGTTATCTGAGAAAAATCCATAAACTGACTGAATTTATTCTGATAGACTTTCTTTTGTATCCACGGAATTTGGCTACGGGTACATTTTGTTTAAAAAATATGCATTATGTGATGCATGTATAACAACGGCTGACAATAAAATAATTATTATGTTTGGAATTTTAAACTAAAATTAAATTATATATTTAATTTAAATCTATCCTAATAATTAAAATCGTTGCATTACAAAATATTTAAAAAAGAATGTGTCAAACTTTAAAATAACTTTACAAATTCGTGGCAAGAATTTAACTGAAATCTGCGCGTGATACATTTTGTCAACATATATTTAATGACGCTCCTCATGTCACCATGCCAAGCGTGCCATCCATGCCAAAATATTACAACTTACCAAAATTGACGTGAGCGAGATGGATTTTGTAAATAACGTAGTTAAAAATGGCGTTTGGTAAACTTTTACCAAGTTGGTAAGTAAACTTTAACATTTTGGCATATATGATGGCACGCTTGGCATGGTGACGTGAGGAGCGTCAATATAATGGTAGTAATGACAAAACTATAAAAAAAGTTTTTGTTGATCAACATATATATAAGAATCACGTCACGTCATTTAAAATTGTGCTTTTTGTACTATTTTCTCAAAATAAACTTTTGACAAACACGCCATTATTAAAATTTATGTACTTTCACAAAAATTTTTTGTATATATACGTAGCAAGTTTTGTTTGTATGTATATATATATAGGCTGGATAGAACCACTCCTGGACAGAATAGCCCGTGACCCAACAACAGTAGTTTGTCCAGTTATCGACGTGATTGATGATGACACGCTTGAGTATCACTACTCTGATTCGAAAGCTACGAGTGTTGGTGGGTTTGACTGGAACTTACAGGTATTAATTAATTGTAAAAAAAAACTCTCTCTCTCTCTTATATACTTTTACAATTATGATTATTAGTTCTCTAATGATTAATAAAAATTCAAATTCCTTAGTTATATATGACGGAATAAATACAATTTGTTGATGATGAAATGTTTTGTGTGTGTATATAAATAGTTCACATGGCACGCAATCCCAGAACGAGAACGAGCCCGTCACAAGGACACAGCCGAACCAGTTCAGTCTCCAACAATGGCTGGTGGACTATTCTCAATTGATAAACTTTTCTTTGAGAAACTTGGGACTTATGATTCTGGATTTGATATTTGGGGTGAGTATACACGTAATTATAAAAGCATTTTTAAAACTTTATTGCACACGAATAATAATAATTGTTGTTGTAAATTGATGATAATAGGCGGTGAGAACTTGGAGCTAAGTTTTAAAACGTGGATGTGTGGAGGAACGTTAGAAATAGTCCCTTGCTCACATGTAGGTCATATATTTAGGAAACGGAGTCCTTACAAGTGGAGGACTGGTGTTAACGTGTTGAGGAGAAATAGTGTTAGGTTAGCTAAAGTTTGGATGGATGAGTACTCAGAGTATTACTTTCAACGGATTGGTCATGATTTGGTGAGTTTACATAAATATTAATTTATATACACAAATTATAATATATAAATATGGTTATTGAGGGGAGATGTTCGTAAAAAATCCGGAAAAATTCATATATACTTACTGTATGGAGTATCATATATAGCAACTTACGAACCAACACATGAATCATCCCCTCTAGTACCTCATCATGAACCAAAAAAATTATTGTAGTAAAAAAAAATTGTTTGTTTGTTTGTGTAGGGTGATTTTGGAGACATATCATCAAGAACTCAACTTCGTAAAAATCTAAATTGTAAACCATTCAAATGGTACCTGACTGAAGTGTACCCAGAACTATTCATTCCTGGAGAAGCTTTAGCTCATGGAGAAATTAGGAATTTGGGTGAAGGTGGTAGCATTTGTTTGGATTCTCCAGCTACCAAGAAACAGATTAATAAACCTGTTGGGTTATATCCTTGTCATGGACAAGGTGGCAATCAGGTAATTATTATTATCATACGTTTGTGTAATTCATTATATAAACATTGTGTATTTATAAATTCATAAATCGTATGTATTTGAATTGTGTTTGTGTAGTACTGGAGTTATAGTAAAACGGGTGAGATTAGAAGAGACGAGATGTGCGTTGATTTTGCTGGAACTGATGTTATGATTTATCCTTGTCATGGATCAATGGGGAATCAGAATTGGGTTTATGATCATCAGGTATATATGATACACACACATTTATGAATAACTTTCTAATTTATACATATAATCTAACATAAAAAACACTCTTTAAAAAAAATATATTTTTGTGTGTGTCACCACAAATCTAGTCCGGTCTAATCCGTCACGGCCCATCCCATAAATGCCTAACCCTTCAAACCCGAGAACGTGTGTCAATGGAACATTGCGACGAGTCAAAAGAAACACAACGATGGAGATTTCAAAATTATAATTCTACTGCTGCCAATTCTATTATTCAAAACACGTGAACGAGAAAAAAATTATATACACACAATCGTGCCAACAACAATCAAAATTAATGAAAATCAAATTTTCCGTGTTTTTTTATTATTATTACTATGTGTGAAAAAAAACACAAACATCTGTGATGTGTACACATATCTTTAAAATTGTAATTAAATTAATATTAATAATAATAAAAAATACGTGAATGTGTTAATTACTATCATCATTCTCATTACCTGAAGGCGAATTGTTGTTTTCATTACCTGAATTATTAACAACATTATTATTGGTTTTATTAACAAGAGTACTACTACTACTCCCACTATCCCCTCTAACAATCGTAAGACTACTCTTATTCCCACTCCCCCCACCACCACCACCACTCGATTTCGAAGATCTATTCAACGCAGCAATCTCTTTCTGCAACTCTTTCAATTTCCTAGTCATATGCTCAACTTTATTCTCATGCTCCCGTTGAATACTCTTAAGTTTATTCCTCAACTCATTCTCAGTAGTGAAATTTGCAGCTTTCAACTCAGTTATCTGCCTATCTTTCTCCAACAACTGCTTATCTTTATTTGATAACTGTCGTTGTAAACTAGCAATTTGCTCACGGAGTTGAGTCAGTGCTACAAGATGGTCTGTTGAACTCGTTTGGTCGTGGAGGATACTTGATAAGTCGTTTGATGATGATGATGATGAAGAATTTGATGGGTTGTTTAAAGATTGTTTTTTAGGTGGTGGTGGGTCTAGAGATGATGATGATGAGGATCCTGTTGCTCCTGCTACTGCAGATGAAGGGGAATAGGATGTTATCGGGTTATTAGATTGGTCGGATGTTGAGGATGTTATTTGAGGGTTATTATTTGATGAATTGTTTTGTTGGGTATTATTGTTTGGTGGATTCATTTTTGTTACGTCTGGGCGGATTGGGCGTTTTGAATGGTGATGGTGGTGTGAGTGTGAGTGGGATGATGATGAGTGTTGAGAAGAATGATGGGGTTGTTGAGATGATGATGAGTTGTTGAGTTGGGATGAGCGTCTGTAAATTTTATAAAAAATTTATTATTTGTTATTTACATGAAATTTATTTGAACACATATGATATTAATTGATAGATCTTTTGTGAGTGGATAATAATAATTATTCTTTTGGAAGTATATAAGTTTTGGAACTAAAGAGCATCAACACTAATGCGCAATCTGCACAATAGAAAAATTCTGAGGAAAATGTGCATAATTGGCAACTGAGGTTGACCTCACGTTTTCCTCAGAATTTTTCTGAGTGTTATGCTCATCAAAATATGATAACTATATCTTTTGTAACTAAATCATTTTTAGTATTAGTTGAAGTTTAACAATATTTGTTGTACAAATTTGAGGTACTCAACAAGATATTTATATTTCCTTACAAATCAATTCGTATATTGAACCTAATAATTCGTCAAATTAATATAAAAAAAAGAGTTTCAAATAAAATTAAAAAAAAATATATATATATAATAAAATCCTCATGTTATATACACTTACTTCCCCCCTCCTCCACCATCTTGTTGTCCACTACTCCTTTCCCTCTTACTACTCCCACTATTATTTCCATTATTGCTAAGCCTCACATGAGAATGTCTTGTAGGATCAGTAGATTTTGTTTTTGCCAATGCTCTCTTGTACGACAATGTACACAACCAACACAACAACTTTCCATCAACCTACAAATACAAAATAATAATAAAAAAATTCACTCCATTAACAAAACAAATTTTTGTTTTATATAATTTACAATTTAAAAAAAAACCCCTATCCCCCAACAACAACAAAGCATATTATTAAATAGATTATCTTTTTTTCTTATAAAATTTGTGTTTACAAAATAATTGAAAAAAAAATACATAATAATAATATATAATTATTTGAAGAAACCTTGCAAAGCTGTTGTCCAGAACTCAACTCCTCAAACGGATGCCTACTGTAACATCTTGAACAAGCAAATAACAACGTTGAAGAAGATGAAGCTGAACCCCCTCCATTATTATTATTCGTTAAATTTGAGCTATTTTGGTTCTGAGCTGTTGTTGTTGCTGCTGCTGACATTTTTTTTAAATGCTTGTAAAATAACTACTTTTTATTTAATAATAATATAAATTTACTATGTTACATTTAAATTATGTGTGTGTACTACAAAAAAAACAATTTATATATTTTGTTAACTAAAATAATACGTAATTTATAACAATTTTATTATTATGCTGAAATAAATTTATGTTTTGTGTGTAAATGATTATTTTATATTTGTTTAATAATATGCACAAAATGACAAAATTAAAATGTACAAAAAAAAGTAGTATTTTATGCGTCTCTATTTGATTGTTGAAAAAAATGTATTCTTTTTTATATACACTGAATTTTATTGAAGTGATTGTTGAGATAGGCTTCAGTGTTGTGTGTTCGTTTTTTTGTTTGTGGTGTTCATGTGTTAGTTTTAGGCGGGATTTTTGAGAAGGTTCGGGGATATTTGAGAATTCTGTTTTGTTTCTTTTCTTTGTTTTTGAAAATTGATATTAAACTCAAAAAATTAATATTATTATGCATACAATTTATTGAAACTAAACGTATATTGACGATTTAAAAAAAATGTTTTTTCGTTTTATTGGTATTAGAATAATAAAAATTCATTGTTATAGTAAAAAAAATGGTGTATTTGTTTATTTCTTCGAAATTATGTGTATTTGAAAAACAATAAAGTTGAATTGATACAGTATATATCAAAGATATCAGAATATTAGAGATGTTAGTATTGGTATTCAGAAAGGCAAAAAAAGTATTAAAAAAGTGAATACATTAGTTTAGGTCTGGAAGCCCAAAAATTTTGATCGAAGCAACGGTTAGTAATTTATTTTACATAGGAAAGCCCATAGTTACAAAACGGTCTTCCAGGTTTTG
>JAHZNG010002460.1:0-10730 GCA_027744375.1 Orchesellides sinensis
CTGATAACTATGTCGGTCTAGTTTTATTAGTAGTCTGATCTAAAAAGTAGAAAAGCAGGACATGTGTGTAGTTTAGAATTAGAATTGTGTATAGCTTGTAGATATTATGAATCTTATATGGCCGTCCATCATGTGACCATATATTTATGTTCTTTTTATAGATTATATTGATACATTCACAACTGTTATTATGTAGTTTCATGATATTTATTAATACTGAGCAGAACCCGGAGCTTTAAATGTGAACAATGCCAATAATGAATTCAATGATATTCTTTATAAAATATACATACATATGCACACATTAAAAACCGACTGTTTGGAAGATCTTTACCAGAAGACCAGGATGGGATCAATTTGTAATCTTAACACATTTTAAAGCCATATGCGATGCACAAACCGTAATTGATATTGCAGTTTAAGCATAGTATTTCCGTAATTTGCTATATGTTTGTACCCAGTGGTAGGTTTAGCTATATACATACTTTACCTACTTCATAAGTAGCATTCAATGAGCAGTAAAGTAGAATAGGCAATGCTTTGTGATTCAAAACATGATTGACAGTGAAAACGTTTTGGAAGTTGGAAGCTGCAACTTTTGCACTTCCCAAGAATTATCAAGAATGTGTTAATGATAACCGAATACCAATTTAATAACCTTACGCTGTAACTTTGTAAACTCCAGGTTGTAATAGTGGCCATGCGAAAAAATTCAAGTGCTTTAATATTGAATGAATATCGTGTTTTAAACATACAAATGTAACTCCATTTTTCGTCTAATAAACTATAAACTATAAATTTTATTGTGTACTATATTACAATATGCCATATATGTTTTTATTTACAGGTACAAACAATAAATAAATATCTTGTAAAACACGTACAAGTTTCAACAGGTGTACTTTATTTGCACAGTAACTTCCATTCATTTTTTTCAATCCCAACATATTAAGTATTAGATTGGACTATCACAAACTTTGACATTTTTCAATAAAGCAAGCTAAACTAGTAAAATGAATTCCTTGTAGTAGATATTTGTCTCCTTTTTACAGAATTCCTAGCACATATTCTGACATTAAGGAACCACCTTACCTATGGAAAACGAAAGTATATTACCGTTGAAAATATGCCTGGCCTGGCTTAAATCCAGCAAAAATCTTAAAACGATCATAGAGGGTTGAATATGAACCTTCAGGGCTCATGTTTCTCACTGAATGCTTACTGCAAGGTCAAAATGTTCCTATATAATAGTTAGAATGCATAATGGGCTGAACTTGGGTTATTGTTGAACCTTGAACTTCTTGAAGGAGACTTTTCCTTTTCAATGCATATTATTGTAAGCACTTGTTCTGTTTGCCCTAGTGTCCTACTTTCTAATCTGATTTTTTGTTCATCACTCATCACTAAATGAGCATGAGCAGGTAAATTTATGAATATACATATACACCTTGGTATATCATTTGTATGTAGATACAGATTTATTTCATATGCTAATTTGCCATGTACCTTTTTCCATGATTTTGTCGAACGTTTGTTGTGTGTTAAACAAGTAATTGTGAAAGCTTAAAAAGTAGTGCCTAAAAATTATACAACTTCCTGGAGTTGGAGAAATCAAAAAGGAAATTTATATTGGAGAAATTTGAAATCAGGCATTGAGTTGTGTATTCATTGAAAAGTATAAAAAGTTCGAAATGCAGCTTTGCAGGAATCAGTCTTTATTTGCTCACAGAGGAGAGTGCCTTACTTTATCTAACAAATATTACGTCTGGATTTTCAAGCGTTATCTTCAAAACTAAGAAGATGTGGGGTTTAGGGTGTTTTTGGACCTTCTGTATTGCCCTTTGTCTGCAGCATCTGCCAGCTCATGGAGGGGTAACTATACTTTTGGAAAAAGGTACAGGGTACAGTTTTTCAGTACCATATAAACTTTAAGACAGGAACATTAAACATTATAACAGGAGCTTTGAATACATTAAGATATTACTTATAAAACTTAGGTACCGTTAACAATACCTCAAAACTACCAGGAAATCATCAGGAGTTAAATGTGGTAGATAATTCGAATTCTGGCCGAGTTGCTGTTTCAAGCTACAAGGATTCCAGGAATATCGGTAAATTATACGTTATTAATAAGATTTAAAGTACTCGTTTTAGCAAGCCGTACATGTAAATACCTTAGCCATGAATTTAAACGCAGGGGAACCTGTAATACGTCTTCCCGGGACGAAAGAGTGGCTACAGAAACAAATAGATGATTTGCAACAAGGATCACAACTGGCAGGGGAAAACGATGTATTTAGCAGTGGTAAGTTGTAAAAATACCTTTGATTTGGAATATATGTAAAACTGAAACTCATGCAAGCTTTAATTGTTGCAACATTTAAAGATCTAATGCAACCAAAAGCAACTACTGCTTTTGAGACAGTAAACAGACAACAAGGTTCGTCTCACAGAACAATGCGTACTTTCTGGCCATTTACTGAGTTGTTTGGATACAACTACGGTCCACCACCCCCTCCCATATTCGGATACGGACCAGTAGTGCCATTACAACCTGGATTTGGCATGCTGCCACCACCACCACCGCTATTGGGTCTTGGTTATGGAATGTATTGAGGCTGTGACTGAATACACATTTCCATTTTACAAATGCATTATTTGGAATAAGTATTATTTTAGGGTATTTGTCTATTTGAATGTTTTGCTGGCGACAAAATGACAATTTATAACATGTAAATAAATCCACTTTAGACAGTTTAATATAATTTTGGAATGAAAGTTGCTTTATTTTTTGCTCTCATACAGTCATGATTTGTGCTTGCCCCATGCATAGTTAAAAGTTAGTATTATCAACCTTTCAATTTTATCGATGGTATTAAGTATCCATTTAATATGCTTTCCCATCCCTGATGGATTTAGGGTCGTCTATAAAGTAGGATTTTCTGGATTCGTTACCCTGTGCGAACTGAAGGTTATTCCAAGTATTACCTCGTTTCCAGCCAGTTATATCCTCACAAACTTCACACTTGCCCTGGCATTCTTTCGAAACGCTCCCGAGAAACTGCAAAGAATTTAGTGTATTTTATTTACTATGTGATCATATATCCTTTCTTACAATGTATGAGTTTACTCAGGTTAATAAAATCTAAGGCACCTGGATCGAAACTTTACTCATTCCAAGGTAGTGGTACCGGTTTGGATCCTTCTTTCTGTTCGCAGGTGTCCATACTGGGGTATGTAATATACTCAGTTTAATAAAATCTAAGGCACCTGGATCGAAACTTTACTCATTCCAAGGTAGTGGTACCGGTTTGGATCCTTCTTTCTGTTCGCAGGCGTCCATACTGGGGTATGTAATTGATACCATGCCCGAGCAAGGTCTAATGTCACACCACTGTCATCTCCTTGCTATAAAAAACAACGGGGTTGTCAACAGGATAATCAATCTTATGCAATGAGGTTCGTAATATTGATAAAATGCTGGGTGGATTTCACTTTACATACAATAGCTTTAACTGCATTGTATTCTCTTTCATCAAGCTCATTGAGGAATACACCGTACTCATACATAAAGTCATCAATGGCTTCGTCAAGTTCACAAGGGCTTAAAACATTTAATAGTTATTCCAATACAATAAAAATTTTCTACGTTAACGGTAATTTATGAAGTAAAAAATGAAACACTTCATTATACTTACGAGAATTTCGATGCGGTGGCTGTCACTGAGACACCAAAAACAATTGGCCCGTCAGAATCGGCCTTTGGAAAATACGATCTAACGTCATATCCAAGTTGCTTTTTAGTTCTCAAGGTCAAGAAAGCTTGTGCCCGGAAAAAGCACTAAAATAAGAAAAAGTTTTGAATCGAATGATTTGATCAATCTTGAAAATGCGATTTTTGTGTGAAACCGAAAGGTTCTGTAAATTGATATGCAAAAAGGGTATATTTTAGTGTTGGTTTTACCAAACTGGAGTGCCATAGTATATACTCTTCTTGCCTGGACAATGCTTTTCTACCACATGGATGAGACTTGCCAGTATAGTAGAAATTACTAACTGTAGTTGTATAAGAAGTGCAGGTATCTGACTTGATGCGAATACACCTTTCCCCCACGGGCATGCTAGACTCAGATGCAGAGCCAGACATCAACTGGTTTGCAGGAGGTAAAAATGCATTATCTTAAAAACCTTACAAATCATTACTACATTAACAAACTATCAAATTGATATACGGTCTTAATCCATGGAACAACAGCAAAATATGGATAAAAATTCTGCTTGTTGATGATCTCTGCAATTTTGTCTGCACTGCTTAAGGGAACGTTTCCCATAACCAAAACTGCTCCAATAGCTTCCCTTTTGATCCACCATCGAAAGCTATTTACATCAGATAATGTACTTTCCTTGATTTGAAGCAATGCGTCTGACTTGATAACAACCGGATTATTACTTGTCATGTATTGCAAGAGGTCACTGTGCAGACAATAAACCAAACTATTACTAAAATATCCCTTTTTTTAAATTTTTACAAGGTTTTGCTACCACAAATGTTTACTAACTCTGATATTTGTTGGTAATTGTTTGCAAAAATCAAGTCGTATAGAAATAACAAGCAGTTTTTGGCAACTAGGAATTTGTCCTCTGCAATTTCTTGCTCCAAAAGTTGATCTGTGAGCTTCTCCAACATATCCAATAGCTTTTCTGTAAACCCTCGCACAAGTAGAGTGATTCCTGCTGGATGAGGAATGGCCGAAAATGATAGTCCGGCTTGAGATGACTTTTTCAACAAAGGTAACAAATGGAACATCACCGATGTTGTCCAAAGCAAGGACAAGGCATAACTGAAAGGAAATTTTTTGTTAATTCATAAAAACCTTATACAGTAAATCTTCAATGCAGAGGTCTCGTTTTGGTATTACTATATTAATACTTTCTAGCATTTGAAGTTGGACTTGGACTGAGTAAATTAATAGTACAAGAGCCAATGGACTCATTTTGGATATTCCCCAAATGATTTGCTGCCATAACTTTCATTGAAGAAACATCGGGCACTTAGGGGAATACAAATTAACAATAAATTAACAAACAAACGCTCTAGTTAAATTATAACGGTAAAGTATACTCACATGTCAGTGGCTGTGGCAGTATGATTCCATGTTGAAGGGGAATCCTACCAACTCCTTGAAGAAAAATGTTCTCCTGTTGTCTACCAAACCTGTATGAATTTTTTCCAGAAAGATTTGGAAATCCAGTTTTGACAATGTACTCCGCGTCGGTGTACGGAGCAACATAAATCTGGGAGCCTTTTGCCATATCTTGAAGCTTGACTGAAGATGGAATTGTTTGGATAACAATCATGTTTGTCTGTTTCAATTCACGGAGAATACTTTTAACATCTCGAGAGCAAAAGGTAGCTGTCTGCCATTCCCAATTGTCTGTTAACAGGATATCTTGGGCATCACGATGCTGAAGGGCAGTAGCAGCAGCCATTGCAGATGAAGATTTGGTAATTCCACTGTTAAAAAAGCGCTGCTCATTCAACTTTAATTCATCAAAAAGCTGCTTGATTTTGCTTTCTGGAGTGTTTCGAAGGTGCTCAAGATACGAAAACAACGTTTCCATAATGTGGAGTGGACTAGATCTTCCTTTCTCGGTCAGAAAAAAGTCGATAGTAAGGTAAGTGTTGTATTTGTTATTCATTAGACCCTGGTCTATCGGATTGTGCACAAGCATCAGCCAAATGTACCCGCTGACAAAATTAAACAACCAAATTAAAGATAGATGCATCCAAATATTTTTAGTTAGGGATAGGTACGTATTCTTTTAATATTTTACTCTTTAGCTAAAGCATGAGCCAAACCACCCTCTGACTCATCTCCGATTAAGTTGCATACTAAGGTAAATGTTTTATTGTCAGCCTCGTTAAACATTGAATCAGGAATTGGCCAAGCAATCCATATCTATCAAAGCAGAATTATTATATTATACTTCTTCCTAGGAGTGGAATAATTTTAAGACTGTTATTATTGCAGGAAGTTTAGTGTTCTTATACATTAGAAAATGTACACAAGCCCTGAATAATGTAGTATTTATTGAAACAAGTCCCAACTGCTTTCTCTTCTTGTCCAGTGGCTGGCATTTCTTTCACAGTTTTCCGGCTTCCTGTTGGAATTTGGCTGCAATAGTCCAAGACAAGTTGCTCCTGCTCATCTAATGATAACGTGCTCTGGTTATAATGTAAACACATACATTCATATTTGACATACATTAGTTACAATTTTACTTTTAAACGATATGACTACTGAAATTAAGTATATTGCATACATACCTCAATTCCAAGAGTCATAGAACTGGCCACATAGTATTTCGCATGGAATTCTCTTAATGTTTTTTGAATCCCATTTTTCTCTAATAGCGTTTCACTATTTCCAAAACCAAACCTTCCTAATGGATGTTCTGGCTTTAGAGCAGTTTGGAAAAGAAACCAACGACGAAGAAATTCGATGTGGCGTTTTAAATGAAATTCTAAAAATCAAAATTAGAACATTATAAAACTTTCTATACTGAAAACCCTTGGTGGAATACAGTAGCAAGCAACTAAAATATAAAATATTCGACCTGAATCAACTGAGTTCACTTCTCTTTGTGTCATATCTGCATCGAAGCGAGGTTCTGAAAGCATACTACTCAACATGTCCAAACCTTTTTTCAAACAACTGTTTGGAACCGTGTTGTAGTACGTTGTGGTGTGATTCTCAGTGAAAGCATTGAAACCACTTCCATAATTCTATAGTTAATTTTTACTCATACTTTTACTTACATTCTATTGTTCTTACTTGTAATATGAAAGACTCCACTTTTTTAAATACAAATCATGCTGTTCATACCAATGCAAAGCTGAAATACTCGCCTTCTTTAGGGTACTTTTCTGAACCATCTAGTCAAGAGCAATAAACATTATGGAAAAGCAAATTACGTGCCTGTCTGCTAGTTTTAGTAAATACAGATATGAATATTGTTCAATTCATACAATGAACCATGTGCTCTGTAAAATGAGCAAGACCCTTGCAGTCCTTTGGATCGTCTGTTATCCCAACGTTGACGACAAATGCTATGCTAGACCTTTGTAACACTGGAGCTGGTGGTTTATTGCCCATGGCTCTATCTGCATCACCTCCACCACCTAATCCACCCTCATCAATATCATTTATATTATCCGGAAAATCAGGAGCTGGAATGTATTCCTCCATGTCGTACGAATCCTGGGTCTCCATATTTTGTGCCTCACTTGCAACATCAGGAGATTCAGTGGTGGGAAAATATTTTGCCAACTCGTATAAAGGTTGCTGCATTCCAAGTGGCAATATCCCAGGGAAGTTTGATGGAAGATGTTTCTGTTTCTCTAACAATTTTTGCCTTTCTTCTCCCTCCATAAATGCATTCAACTGCGGCTTTGAGCGTTGTGCTAAATTACCTGAACACCTTTGCTGGGGACTTTCTTTCTTTATTAGGACTGCCTGGAGACCGTTTGATAGTGTAATGACTCGGTACTCCTTGTTGTCTCTTGGTGGCTTCTTTGGTGTTTCTCGTTCTCGGATGTGAACACCATTTGGACGAGATTTTTTCTCATACTGCTTAGCCTTCAAAGCAGGACCTTTCCTTTTTGAAGTCCTTCGCGCGTTCAAACTACAACTATTATTAGATAATGGGCTGGTGAACTGAAAACCCTGCATAATGATCCCATCATACGGGTCATGCGTTGAATCATCTTCATATTCATTTTCTAGTTCAAATGGATTGTCCTGTGGAAACTGTTCCTGGAACTGATGGGGAGCTTCTTCATCTAAAACTTCCTCTTGATTTGTACAATTTATGTTTTTCTTATTTAGCTCAGTTTCCAACGCTTTTAAATTGACCAGCAAAGATTCAGGGTCTTCTATAGCACCCACATTCGCCTCTTCTAGATTCGGACTACAAACGGGAGGGAATGGGCTTGGTAAAACTTCAGTTTCTGGAAAGCATGTGAAGTAAGCCATGTCTGATGACTATTTTGTACTGTCAAATGAGAGTTAGGAGCAACGATTACATGCACTTAGTTTAAAAAATATATATACTGTTTGCAAAGCATGAGGCATGAGGAGGCGATCAAACTCAGAAGTAGGGCTTTTTTTCTGGTAAAATTTCATTCATCATATTTGCTTCATTTTTTGCTGCAGTGGTAAACAGACAACCGAACCATAGAGACTATGCTTTTAAAAAGTTCTCTTCAGTGTTTCATAGTGATAATTTATAAAAATATGAATTCGTGACGGTGGGTGCCTCTGGGTGGATTGCAGTTTAAGGAACATGCAATTTTGTGGTGAAAGCTATCTTTGGCATGCAATCTCTATAATTTATCCTTAAAGATGCATACATGAGTACGTACTACGTACCATACTTCTATAATATCAAGATAGTTATGTGCTATCCTTTCGATCATGGAATCTCCTGACACTCGTTAGCTAATATTGCACGACTCTGACAGACATGAATTCAAACTCAAGCACAATATTCCACTCACAAGTTTTGCTTCTTTCTTTAGCAGATCAGCTTTCACGCTTCTCTTTGTTCATTTACGTGGGAGAGCTTTCATTCCTCTGCTCTGCTGCGCCGTGGCCTATTTTCTAAGCTATCGATTTTCCTTAAGCGGTAAGCAAAATGACTTTCTCTGCTTTCTCCCATATGAGGTACAGGAGATTGGAAATATACATATCATAGGATAACATTCTTGTGATAACAAAATGTATACTATTCATTCGGGTAGTGTCTTTTAAATGGATAGCAGTTTTTTATTATATGGAATACCACATCGCAATACAAGTTGAGTATGGTATTTTTTGCATGACATAAAATATACTACATTCCCATCTGTATATTAGCCTAGTTTCAAGAAACCCAATGTATCTTTTGGGTGTAAATTTTGCAGCAACCACCTTACACTGAAATGGGAGCTTGTAAGCATGCCAAATACACATTATACACTGTATTTGGCCTTGCGTCAAGAAGTCTTGCAGAAATTTGCAAGGAAAGGAGAAAAAGAAAATGTGATCATTTTGATTGAGCCTTGCAACTCTACAAGGCAATATATACACACCCTAAAAACAAAAGAGTTGCCCTATTCTTAATTATCTACTTTAGTAATTATTGGTGAAAGTTGTTGAAGTGGTAATCGGAAGATTTTGCAGATAGGACAATAAAGCAACTCTACAAGGCAATATATACACACCCTAAAAACAAAAGAGTTGCCCTATTCTTAATTATCTACTTTAGTAATTATTATTGGTGAAAGTTGTTGAAGTGGTAATCGGAAGATTTTGCAGATAGGACAATAAAAAGGTAAGACATTATACTTTTCCCATGGGATACGGTTTATAACTAAATATTTTACAAACTATGGTCTTTTGTGCATTTTATTTTGTAAGTTATTGAGGTTATTATTTAGGGTATTTGCAAAAATCAAAATGTACAAGTCTATATTGCCAAAATCAAATTAAAAAATTTCTTGTATTAAATACATAATGTCATTCAGTTTAACAGATTTGAAAACCATGCTAAAAGGGGTGAAGAAAGGGATAAAAAAGAAGATCAAAGGGAAAAAGGATAAAAAAGAGGATGATCTCTTTGATCCAGCTCAGCTTGAAAAATACAAAAGAGAGCTTGAAGAAGCAAAAAAAGCTCGACAAGGGCAGGAGGATGAGACAGGAGGTTTGGGTGCTTCAGCTGGTCCATCGGGCGCAGCACATGAGGATGACGAAGAGTGGCTTCGTTTTCAACAGCTCACATCCGGCGTGGATGCTATGGTCAATAAGGTTACAGAAGACTTGGATAGAATCAAGGAAAGCAGTTTCTTCCAAAGGAACAAACCTTCTGAACAAAACAAGCTTTGGGCTGGAGATAGACCTAAAAATGCTATCATCCCTGAGCACGAACAAGAACAAGCAACTGGAAATCATGGTGAATGGGTAAATATTGAAGGGGAGGAGCTGAGTGAAGACCAAAGGGTATATTAATATGTTATTGGTTTCTCATCTATAATAATTTTTCTGTTTATACCGGTTTTTATAAATCATGAACATTGCATTAATTAAGGTACCTGTTGGAGAACGCGGTTCTTTCTCTGAAGGTGGAGTTAATACGACAGATGACCCATTCAATGAAGCCGCGAATG
The DNA here is from genome assembly GCA_027744375.1 of Orchesellides sinensis. NCBI lineage: Eukaryota > Metazoa > Arthropoda > Collembola > Entomobryomorpha > Orchesellidae > Orchesellides > Orchesellides sinensis. Next base: position 10,208 of record JAHZNG010002460.1, read on the forward strand.
TTGCTGAAAGTCCAGAACCAGTAGAATTAGAAGATAGTTTATTTGACACAACTTTTGTGGATGCCATTGCCGCAGGAGATATAAAACTTTCCTACATTCCAGACAGTCCCACACATGACGACGAAGATGACCCTTTTGACACTTCCGCAGTGGCTGACGTTGTGAAAAGAATAGAGGAAGAAGAGAAACGGCAGAAAAGAATGGTGAACCTTGGATCGGCTGTTGAAGCTTTGTCAGGAAAAGGGGACAAGACTGCAATTGCACGCCCACGGGTGAAAGCTGCCGAAACAAAAGCAAAAGCTAGGCCGAGACCACATGCTGTAAATCTCTTGGGCGACTTTGACGAATCTTGTCCGCCAACTGCTCCTGTATCAACTAGCGCATCCAAGTCTGCAAATGAAATTGAAGAAAAGTCTCGGGATATTTTTGACCAGATACTTGATTCGCAACCGGAGGACACCTCTGTCCCGCTATTAGATCAGGTAGACATGCTACGAAGAGCAAGTAATGCCAACGAGAACAA
>JAHZNG010002461.1:0-11616 GCA_027744375.1 Orchesellides sinensis
TTGACCAATAATCCGAAAATGGTAACAGAATTTCAAAATAACAAATAGGATAAGGCAGACAGCCTAATTTTCTCAACAATCGCAAGTTCTTTACATTCTGCATTGCGGGTTTATTGATATAACTGTTTCCGTTATATTGTCACCGAAAGTTTTGGATTTTTGCAATAAAAACATACAGTTTCCGATCCGGTTTTTGGAAGACAATAAAGAGTAAATGCAAATTGAGGGATTTCATCGTCATCAGTCTGAGTCAAGACTAAAGACAAAAAGGAGATAACAGGGATTTGAGTTGATTACGACCGGATTTAAAGTTAACTCTTTTCGTGCAGTTTAATAAGAAAAATTTAGGTATATTCCAATCAAATAAAAAATTTCCTTTTCTGTGAATTCTATTGTTCCTAAATAGTATGAATATGAAAAACGGAAGCGAATGTGAAATGAGCTAAAAAATTACTCTCATTTTCAATGTAAATTGTTCCTTCTTTATCTATTATATAATTTGCGATGGCGAATAAAATAGAACAATTTGAAAAAAAATAAATTCTATTATTGCAATTTGCAATATATTGCACACTTACACTTGGTTGTATTTACATAAAACCCTATGTTAGCAAAAGTCCATTTTATCTGTTCTGTATATCTTAATTTTGAAAAGACACCAAAAAATATGCATTGGTATTCTCCAGGGACAAAAACTGCACGCTTGGTGCCCTTAACCCTTTCTTCTTTATGTTAGTAGTACTTTTCCCTTGTAAAATCAGGAAAAGTCTAATACGCACCAATGTACAACACACGAAAAACCGTAGAGAGTGAAAGTTAGTAAAAGTTCACCAAGATTTTGCTTTCTCTTGGGAGTATACTAAGCTAAGAAGCTTGAAACTTAGCAGACAAATACGGAATATATTCTGTTACGTTTATTACTGTAGTAGAAAGTGATACATACTTGGATTTGGCACAAAAGTAGGGCAGAACACGGTAAGAGTATTTAAGACTGTACAAAGAAAACATACCAGTTCAAAATCACCGTTGTAAAGAAACTTATGGCCTGAAAATAATATGGCATGGGCAATGAAAGCGTATTCAAGTGTAAAATACATAAAAAGCTGACGGAAAAGATCAGTCGCCATGCTGTAATCATGGCGTAATTGACATTTCAAGTAAATAAATGTTCTTAAAATCGTACTACCTTGCTGTGGAGCATGCTAAAAACAAAGTAGTATATTAGATGTTATGAGTTTAGTGTTTGTATTAGATTAGATTCTATCATGACCAAGATGGAACTTTTATGTAACTTTCACTCTTTCCCTCAGTACAGCACCGGAATGACAGTCTGTTTAGATACCTCTTTTTCACAGTCCATCTTAACGTACCCATTAGGTTTGTAATAAAAATATCATTTCGTTGATGGATATGAAAAATTTCTTTCATACACTGTGACTATTTTCATGAGAGTGACGCTAAAGAGAGTAAAATCATAAAGAAGCAAAGGAAAAAGGAAATTATATTTTTACTTTCCATTTTCCTTTACCCTTACAATATTTTTTCCACTAACTTTCTCCAGTGGAAATTTGTATTTGAATGTGATGGTGGTATATGTAGGAAAACATATTAGTGAAATCGGGTCGGAACTTCCTGGTCAAATTGCAAACCTGTGTTTGTTTCCTACTCTTACTTTTGGTGGTTGGTTGGTGGTATGAATGGTTTTAATAAAGATATGATTTAAGAAACACTTTTCACCATACAATTTTCATGTTGTATTGCTGTCCAGTGTGCGAATCCTTGAGGTCGCGGCTATGCAATAAAATTGGAGCGAGGTAATATCCAACGTATGTATGATTTGGTAGAAGCATGCGAAAATGGGAGGAAAAATAGAATAAAAAGACGCTCCAGCTTCTTCCATATTTCACAGTGTATTTCATTGTGCTTGCTAGATGAATTCACAAGAGGTTCAATTTCTCTATTTGCAGGTACACGGACGCCTTTTTTAAAAGAGAAAGTAACAAGGCAGAGGTGAAAGTAGAATGGCGATGGTCGTATTTCTGTTAACAGTAGCTGTAGCCTGTAAAACCAGGTCATCGCCCGATAGATTACTAAATAGAAGCATATACGCACTTTGGAGAAAGCTTTGTAAGCAAGAACCTGTGTGCTTGTTACGGTGTGTCTACTCATCTTCTGTCCATACTTTTCAAATACGCACGCAGATGATTCAACCATAAAAAATATTCTCTTTGAAGCGCTCACCTCACACTACCGCAAATCTTGCTTGTATCATAAAAAATCTGCAAGCCACAACGTAAACAAAATCCACGAATAAATATTGCATTTCATGTGATGCCTTTCTAGAAAAAATGTTTTCGTGGCAGAAAATGAACACGAACTTTTTTTTTGAGTAGGCTTTAATATTCAATGAATGTAGAGGAGGAACGAGTATGGATGGAAAATAGAGAGCTCTTGCTTCTCAAGGAGATGTGGCAGGAAAAGCTGAGAATTGAATGCGTAAGCGTTTTTCCACATTATCATACCGTGCGTTCTATAACCAGAAGTGAAAGCGCTGCCATCAGCTTTCTCGGCATCGTAATGTTTTATTACTACTGTACATGTGTTCGCACGATGGAGAAAGTATGCGTTATATATTACTATCTGGAGACCTTAATGCATATTTTATGTTAGATGAGTGAGCAAGATAAACTGGTGAAAGTATAAGACAGCCTTTCACTTTCTCATAATGGAGAAAGTAATGCCGACAAATATTAGATGTTTGCGAACATTTCATAAACAAAATAAATATTAGATGCGAACATGCATTTTTTCAAGTGCAAAAACAACAAATTTTTTGTTGTTCTTTCCAACTTGACATGATACCCATTGAGTTGGAGTGAAAGCTATGGTCATTAGTACCAGGAGATAGCTAATACAAATACTATACATATTGTGAGCTTGCTATCTCCGAAGTCATGGGAGATGAACAAGATGCTTGACGAGAGAAACTTTTCCAATTAGACTTTTAAGCAGAAGTCTTTTAAAATAAAAGCAAGACGAAGAAGAACGCACATTGACTGAAACCGGTCGACAGGGTGGGTGGAAACGTCAATAATGCGGAATGGACTGGAAGCTTCCATTGGGAATACGAGATACGTTCTTTCTAGCATGAATAATCTTGATATGCTGTTGAATTGAAAAAAGTTGTGTATTTTTGTTGGAAATAGTGAACCTCTCTTAGATCATTACTGTAGTTCTTGTGTAATATCACCTTACACGATTTATTAGCCTTTTTTACTAGGAAAGAAAGTTCTTTCTTTAACTTTCCCAAAAAGTTTATTAGGGAAAGTAGAAGGGTTCTAAAGTAGAGCCTCTGGTCTCAAACAGAAGCTTTTTTCTTGAACGATCTTGATTACGTATAATTGTAAAGCGATATTCATTTCAAGATAACATCCTTTATTAGTTCCACATAAATGATAGAATAGGAGGAAACGAACAAGATAAAAATACTTACTGTATCACTAAACGAATGGAAACACATTCAACAAGCAAAAAATCAATTTAGACCGTCTTTCTATGCTTTCACTTTACCTTTCTCTGAGTTTCTCCGGGAATTTGTATTCCCGTCATACCCAATGATGTATCGATATGTAATTATGCACATTAGAGCACGTGTACATGATGAGACCACATATTATCATGCAAGCTTGCTTTGGCGTAAAATCATTGGAAGAACAAGCGGTTAATTAAATTTCAGGCTGACTAACAGTGAAATCATCTCCGACGAGACCATGACTAGTTTAGCGTGGTTGAATGGAGAAGAGGACAATGCTACCAAATGAAGGATAAGGCATGAATTCATAGACGGTGTTTTATGCAAGATCATAAATCGTTCAGAATTTTGTGCTGCAACGCTTGCTTCTTGAGTTTCACGAGGAAAAACGGCGTGTCTTTAGAAATTGAATATGTTTTCCATAATGGGTGTGTAACACATGTAAAGTCGTTCCGTTTCCTCCCAATTCCAACACCAAAGTTGGAGACTCAACTGTCTTCCTTTGCAAAGCTCATTGGGAATTGTAAACGAGGAAATATAAATTTTCAAGACGACCATGAAGAGTATACTGGAATGTATTCCTTAACTACGTTTCTGTACTTTGGTATTGCTAAAAACAGAATGACAAGACTTTTTGGAGTGAAGGAGTTGTTCCTCCACACACAGCCAAAAACCCATTAACCGTACCTCGAAAACCTCAAACGGTAGAGGACTCCAGAAACCACAAATGAATGTAGCTTACACCGTTACGCTTTCACTTCCGTTTTTGCATGTGTATATGTGAAAGACATGGTGAGTTCGGTTGTGTCATTATGCATTCATTGGGAATCACCAGTAATTTGAATATATTTGTGACAACTGTGGAATCTGGATCTCTCCGAGTGAGGTTTNTCATTATGCATTCATTGGGAATCACCAGTAATTTGAATATATTTGTGACAACTGTGGAATCTGGATCTCTCCGAGTGAGGTTTGCTAAGACACTGGGAAAGGGATAATGAAGAGAATGTGTGCACATGGGACAAATCGGGTTGGATCGGATTTGCATTCTTAATCAACTGTCATGCAGGACTTTCTTCGTCAGAGGTGGAATGGAGAAAGCAGAAGCAAAGGTGTGATTAATGTTTAATGTAAATTGGAATTTTAACTGGAGAAAGTGATTTTTAAGATAGTAGCTTACTTACATTCAGACTTCATTTTTTTCAAGCAAAGGAGAAAGTTTTTATTGGCAGTTGTTCCTGTTCTGTTTTTTATGTATTTTATGTGCATCGATGCAGGCAAATTCCATTACTGTCACTTACACTGCTAAAAAACACATTGTTTGTATGCGAATTACGAAGATGCAAAGGTCGAACCACTTTTTCATTTTGACATGGGATTACACAGTTCACCACACACACACAACTCATAATAAAATTGCAACTGTATTATTCCCCTTTAAAACCCGAGAGCAGCGGAAAAAGTCATAAAAGGTCAAAAACCCACAAAAAAGTATTTTCTGCTGTGTCTTGCTGAGATGATGACGGGATATCAACACAACTGTACTTTATCACACACACACACACTCACACACACACTCACATGTCAACAGTAATCATATCACATGAGCTTTTATGACTTATGACTCTCGTAGCTTTTCCCATTACAAAAACAAATAAAACATCATAATGAAAACACTTTACATTCCCTAACAATATGAAAAATTCCAAAGGTACACACTGTCTACAATACTTTCTCCAACGTTCCCTTTCACAACAAGAAATGAAAATGTCAACGCATTTTTCTCCATACAACACAATTTATTTCCCGGTTTCATATGCAAACATGCTTTTATATGATTTCCAGTTTTCCAATAAAAAACTCAAAACATGTTTTCATATTTTCATGCGTTTGTACACGCATCTCCGGAGCAGGTGTCAATGTCACCCACAACAAACAATTCTATTTTCTTAATAAATCTTCCCTTTATTTCACACGCACACTTTCATTTTACTTTCTCTTTCCCCTTTTCTTCCTTAATTCCACCAGCTTAAAATCCACGCACATCCACCACTGCCACCGTCAACTTTATTAAAATCAAGACGTTAGGGAAACTAATCCCCGTCATCTGCTTTCTTTACACAACACACAATGCCATATTATGAATAAAGAACAAAAGCGAACACTTATTCCTTCACAAAATATAACGATAAATTTTGAGGTGTGTGACACGTTTGCAAACACAACAAAAATCCCCGATAAAAAATCTCTCTCTTCAAACCAGAAGAACGACAATTATTATTATAACAACACTCCAGGAATTTTCAGAGAACACACACGCGACAAGCCCAGAATAAAACCACAACGAAAGAACAAACACAAAACCCAACTTTTCTCTTTGGAGAAAGCTATAAAGAAAGTTGTGTCATGTGTCTAATGCTACGAACAAACACATACATACCATATGATATGATCAGACGAAGGAGAAAGTCAGATGTATTGTTATTTATAATAGGAAGTTAGTTGGTGATGCGTGATGTGATATTTCCAAAGAAAAAATCGTTTTTATACACACCCTGCCACACAACCAGGACAAAGTTGTATCTTTTCTCATTAAAAAAGGCTGAGCGAGCCGTAAAAAACGAGGAAGATGATACTAATCATTATTACGTTGCAGTTTTCTCCCTTGTCAATGTACACCCAACTTTCCCTTTAATGTACGTGGGAGGGAAAGTCGTAAGTTTTATTATTATTGATAATAATAATGAAAAAATGGTCCTCTTGGAATATGCGGAGCACGTGCTGGCTTTGAGGATGAGGAAACGGAGCGAGAGACGTGAGAGAATGTGTTGCGCACAGGTTGAGAGACAGATCGAGACTGAGCTTGGGGTTGGATGGAACGGAGAGGATATAACCATTTGGAATAAGGAAGCTGCTGGCATGGTATGCTCTTGGTAACGTCTATGGAGAAAGTTGCCGGTGAAAGTGTGAATAATCGACCTAGACAAATATTGCCACAGTTTTTAGCTTAATGTCCGTTATCCTTCTAGTAAACCAATAATTTAAAAGGTCAATTGTTATTTTTACGGACATCCATAATTCCAAAAGAAAGTTCGGTCAAAAGGGAAAGCAGCTACGTGATAATTTGTCCAAGCAGCCGATTTATTGGTGATACAAACGTAATTATATTATATTTTATGACATGATATAAAAGAAAGAGACGCTTGGACGATATTGATTCCGTTAATAATTTATTTATTTGGCTGGAGAAAGCAGTATAGCATTCCGGCAGTTGATAATGGTCACTATTGATGTTCCGTGAGGAATCTGGTGGGCACGTTCCTAACTTTGTTCGTGCAAGAACGCCTTTCTCGCTCATGACCATAAATAAATGTGTTGTTTAGCTTTCTCTTTCTTATAAAAAAAGGCAACACGTGTACCGATAATAACATCTCGTTTGGCCATTCAGTGAGCGAGTCAAAGTTTGTTATGGGATTTTGAGTCAACCTCTTGTCAACCCTTTTCTTGCGTCCCAGATGAATTCTGTCTGTGCAGTTTTATTACATTTTCACATACGATGAAAAAGTCCGACCTTCAAAAGAAATACCCTGTTAAATCCAATTGTAAAATAAATATCATTGACACTTTGCCCTTCTCTATTACTATTATTAGTTCGTTATGTATTTTTTTCGTAAGCGATTACGACAAAGAGCATTGACCGGTTTGAGAGAAAGAGGCTAGAATGATAGTCGTTAAGAACCACTCAAGTACCCCGCTTTCACTACTGCAAGTGAAAGCAATCCTGTTTTGATATTGATGAGATCCAATGCAACCGAAACCAATACACAATTTCCTGCTGCGACTGAGAAAAATATACGTCTAGCATTTAAAAAGGGTTGGAGAACCGCATTCCATGCTGTGTCGTTTCATCAATCATTCACAACCATACTTTCTTCTTTGGTGAAAGCTTATCCGCCTCCCAATTTCCTCCTTTTTTCAAGAGGTTGGGTACTTTTAATGTATACATTATGTATAAAGTAGGCATTTATACCATGTGCATTTTTTTATAAATGACTTTCTCCTTTTTATAGATGATCTCTTGTTTGGAATAGTTTAGGTAGCTGCATTGTCAAGTATGCACGTGCTGCTATTATGATGATTATGATGCAATGTAATTTCACGTATTTTCCACTTTCTCCTTTGGTGCTTTATGTAAATATACAACCTATGTACAAAGATTCCCCTAAAATATTTACATGTACTTTCTTTTCTGTCGTGTTCTATGTTGTCTGCACTATTGTCATCTAAAATAAGATTGCTTCGCTAAGCTATTAGGCTTTAGGTACTGTTGTGTGGCTATAAGTAGCTTTCACCGGCTACATAAGACGTCTGGTGTGGAACAACGCAAACAAAGCCGACGACATTGAAATTTTCGTAGAAAGGATGAGCTTATTTTTAGAATCGAGTGAAAGTTGAAAATGTGAGCAAAATGGGTCTCACAAAAGAAAGCAGTTTTTTAGGCGTGAAAGTGTTAAGCCAATGATCAGTGTAAAGCGAAAAGTCAACAATAGGGGAAAATAAGTGAAAATCCTAATCTACGGATATTTGCATTGATTTGTACACTTAAATAGAAAACGGCATCCCTGGTGGGAAAAAGTGAACGAATTTTTTCTAAATAAATGGAAATTATTGTGAGTTCTTTCACTGTCCAACTTTCCATGTCATTTATTTCCCAAGAAAATTTTTAAAGAGGTTTTGTTAAAAGCTGTTAAGCAAATGAAATAAAGTAAAAGGCAAGTGAGATTTCATATAGACTCTTTGTATCTCAACCAGATTAACCTTTTTTAAATCGATTTTGCTTAAAATTCCAATTTTTGTTGCTTTGTTGACATACATAATCATCATCTTGTGATCTCAAAGAAAAGTTACTTTCGTTTAAAAAAACAGATTTTCTTTAGGGATATGCATTATACATACAGATTACTGTAGCATCAAAATCAGATTCCATCATCTCACACACTATTGTCTCTCTTTCAAACCTACTTTCACCTCTGCCGTTGAAAACGCGCGTAAAAAGCAAGAATGAGTCCAAAGACCCCCGAGCACTTTTGGAGAACAACGAGACTGTCATACTCACTTTCTCCATCTCGTGCACACTTGAGACACATACGTAATAACGTGACTCTCTTAGAAATTCATCCCAGGAGAATGCTCCTCCTGCTACGTTCTCTTTTGTTGTTGATAGAAAGTACCGGAAGGGCAAGATACAGTATGGGCTACTGCATGCAACACAAGCTATATTGACGTTTGCATTATCGTCCAAAATTAGATATGCTCTTTAGGTGTCAAGTGCCCTTTCACATTCTTTCATATTATGCTGATGTTGCTTTTTCATAAAAACACGAACTAAAAAAAACCCCATCTTTTGTTCACACGTGCTTGCTTGGATTCCCATTGATAGCCCAACACCTTTCCTTCTGTGAGGGAAAGTTGCAAGATATAACAACTTATGATAGGAGCTGTTTTATCCAGTAAAACTGGAAACGCTCTAGAATTTACGTTGGAGAAGAAACTGAAAAGAAATACTATGTCTATAACTGTTAGGTTAGGTTACTTTCACATTTTTTACCTGGAGCAGTAATAAATACCAACTAAGTTCATAAACACATTCTTCTTACCATTTAACCATTATTATCCAGATAAAACCAGACTAAATCTCATTTCATCAACTACTGCATTTCATGCAACCTATGATTTAATATGAAGTGTGGGAGTAAAGGCAGGTAAAGAAAGTCTATAAACTGGAGTCTTCATACATTTTATTACTTTTTTACGACTGTTACCTTTTCTTTTTTACTTCTCGTATGCTATACAATGGGGCAATCAAAATCATAATAAAAATGTAGATTTTTATGAGTTTTCCCCAACTTTTATTTTTAGATCTACTTCGAAATAGCCCCAAGTCCCTATATTTTGAATTTTATAAGTAAAGTATAGAAAAGTCATCAGGATGATAAAAAATTCAATACTATCCTTTAAATTTTTCCATTTTTTATTACTGCGCAGAAGTTTTATATTACCTTTTGAGATTATGAATAATTTTACTTACGACTCTTGGTATCATGATTACAAGCACTTTTGAAATTTGAATAATTTGATAGAAAGTTTTGATGAAAGAAGTAAACTCCATCTGAATCTGTTTCTTCAATATTCTGCGCAAATACCAATGCTTTCACTGAATTCCCTTTTTTATCCAAGCAGTAGCTTATGCGCAGACTTCATGTCAAAGTCGAACAGCCAAGTGAGTAGCTTTCTCCAACACATCAACTACATTCGTTATCGTCACAGTCCTTCCAAAGAAAACAAAGGCTTTTGTGGTGTATGTAGTTTTAAATATAAGATGACTTTATTAAATCACGTAGGTATCTTTGCCATGAAATTGCACATACAAAGTTTAGAGTAATTTTACTGCTACATAGGTTTGAACAGGAATGTACAGTCCGCCTGCATATATAATCAACAAGAACTGAGATATGTGAATATCATAATCATACACAAGAGGCTGTCCTATTAGCACGACTGGAGAACAGGCGGAAATCATAGACAGCAATATGATAACCAATTACAATCACGAACATGATTTAACTAAACAAGAATGTAAGCATATTCTACAGCTTTATTTCCTGGATAACATTCGTAATTTAGTCCGACCATATAAGGTTTCAATTGTAATCCCGGTGTGTATTTACAATCTCCCTATTTAAATCTTGTGTATTCATATACATTGGTATTTTATAGGCGAATTTTAACACTACTGAAAGTCATACAGAATGATAGCTTTCAAACTATTTACATTACAAACTCTTTTATTCCGCACTATGTAAACAAAGCCCTCATTCAATTCGCACGATTGGCGTGTCGAAATGTATACAGGAAATCTCGGAGATTAAAACAGTTTAGAATTTTTTGTTGAACTAATTTGACATGGTTTTCATTACTGAAATTTTTCCACTTGTGAAACCTCTCAAGACAAATAAAAGAAAGTTTTGTACAAGACAGCTTGACAAATGAGAAGATTAAGATAAAAATGTGGAAAAAGTTTTAAACTTTTTTATGTGGGATTGAATTGGCTGTTTAATTTGAAAAGCGTGAGTAAAGTTGATTGACAACTTCGATAAAAACGAGGAAAGGTTTTAATGAATCTAAGAACAAGCAAGGCTTGATAGATTTTCATGATTTTAGGGGATAATCATGAATGTGAATTCATTAAAATTAGTCTGGTTAACTAATTTCAGCTTAAGCGCCGCTGACATCTCCATTTTTTAGCTGTAGTCTAACCCTTTTCCAGCCAATTCTCATACTAACTATATTTTTATCGAAGCTTACATTTAGTGCATACGTTATGAATTTACATTGACAGCATTTTATATATCTAAGAACGTATATTTTACGCGTTTTTTTTAGATATTTACGTACATATATATCTAAGAGTTGTTTTTCAGCAGTATTTTATATTTCTAGTTTAACTAAGCTGACCTATTTGGGTTTTTTATGTTATTCAAATTATTTAAAAGATATTGGAGTTATAATCCATAACTTATCGACAACATCAGCATTTTTATAATCCATATATAGTATTACTTTAAGAAGATAACTTGACGTTCTAGACGAATATTTTTCTCTCATTCATACGTGTTTTAAATTTCGTAAGCATTAGAAATGTAAAAGGTCATGTAAAGGTCACTCGTTGAAATCTAATCGTCTAATCCTGAATCGTTGTGAATCATTCATGCGAATCTTAAAATCAGGCAATGTTACACAAAACGAAACTCATTCAGAACAATCTTGAGGGTAGAATAGTCCTTCTATATAAAACATAATAGCCTTTATCCCATATTATCTGAATAACATCTGCAATTAAGGGTGACCTTAAGTTTCAATTGATGGAGGCTGAAATAGGAATCTGAAATTTTTGTGGGTGTTTGAGATGACTCATATTTATTTATTTATTTATATTTATTGACTTTTACTGCAGACATTACATATATTGTAGACTTTACCCTAATTAGTCATTACACAAGGTTCCTAGGGATCGACTTACAGAT